>JBBPBX010061937.1:4158-20973 GCA_038048925.1 Garcialebias charrua | reverse complement strand
TTTGAAATTGCGGACCTAAATAAATTAATAAGCGCTTTAGAAATAGCGGAACTAATTTTTGGATTAGCTGTGCCCACCACTGGCAAGTATCAACGAGACACTGAAAAGGTAAACATGTATGAACTCCAGCTTGGACTTTGCCGGACCTACGACCTGTTTTACGTCCAAGGCTGCTTCCCAGCTCTTTACCAGAACCGAGATGGAACGTCTTTAAGGCAAAAGAGCCGCTGATTGTTTACTGGAGCGTATGATGATCTTAGCTAGATGCGTATGGAAGAGTGTCATTCTGGTTTGAAACGCAAGATAAAACTCCTCACTTTTCTTACTCCTCCTAAACTTTCTCTTATCCATCCTTGCCAGAATTTTAAGCTAAATGCCTGCAGATATAAGTTATTCTAAGACCTATAACCACTAAACTGAAACTGAAGCTAGGTTTCTTCTTCAGAAACAAATCCTGCTTCTCATGCAAAGCCAGGAGGACATTAGTAGCTGCAACATTCATGCCAATACTAGACTATGGTGACGTGCTGTACATGAGTGCTGCATCAAAATACCTACAGTCCTTAGACTCCATTTACCACGGTGCCCTTCGGTTCATTACTGACTCCAGTTATCGCACTCATCACTGTGTGAGCTTTACGTAAAATCTGGCTGGTCATCTCTCAGCACTCGCAGATACACTCACTGGATATCCTTCATCTACAAGACCCTCCTAAACCTAGTCCCGTCATACCTCACCTCCTTAATACAAACATCACACAGTCATTACTCCCTGCGCTCTAACGATTTAGTCCTCCTGTCAGTTCCTCCTGTCAGAACTGAACTAGGAAAAAGAGCATTCAGCTTCGCCGTCCCCTCAGCCTGGAACAACTTACAGAAAGATCTGAAACTATCAACATTCATCTCTCCTGGATCCTTTATGTCAACCGTAGTAGAAAATGTCATCAAGAGACTTGACCATTGCAGATGTTTCTAACCATTACTTATCCAATATACATGTCATTGTTGATTTTTTTAACTTTATTTACCCAACCGAGGTCTGTCTGCTTGTTTTGTATATAATGTATATAGAAATCTGTCATATCCTGTTGGTTTTGAACTGTCAACATCTGTTTACTGTGATTGTAGTTTTCTTTATTTTCTTTTTGATAAGTGCAAATGCCTATTGCCAATGTGACGTGTGCTGCTGACCACTTGACCAGGTCACCCTTGTAAAAGAGATCTCGATCTCAACGGGCTCTACCTGGTTAAATAAAGGTGATTGATTGATTGATTGATAACTTGTTCTGTTTTTCCTAGAAATTACGGACGCATAATTCATGTGCTGAAGTTAATTTATAGGAAACTGATCGATCACTCAAGTTGTACATATGTTATGATGTTAAATTTATGATTTGTTAATAAATGGTTCAGTTCTACTGAATTGACATGAATTAACGTTTCATGCCTTTTGCATCTCATCATCTGATCACAGATTTATTGTTTAATCCATGAAAAATAAGATAATATGTGATATAATTGATGATAATTTGTGTCAGGATAAACCTTGCTCATTTTTACATCTGGTGGACAGGTAATATCAGAAAAACTGATCACCCCTGTATCCCTATATAATTACAGGAGTCTTGAAGGTGGCCTTCCATTCATCTCCCTGGCGTATGCGTATGAGGTGGTACGCATTTCTGAGATCCAATTTTGAAAATACTGTTGCCTCTTGAAGTTGCTCATAGACCGAGTCGACGAGTGGAAAAGGGTACCTGTACTTGTTTTTAATTGTGATTTGATTGAGTCCCCGGTAATCAATACATGGTCGAAGGGACTTGTTTTTTTTGGCCAAAAAGAAGAAGCCGACGCCCAGGGGAGATGTGGATGGACGGATTATGCCACTCTTTAAAGAAGCCTTGATGTACTCCTTCATTGTCGCTCTTTCAGGACCAGCGATATTGCACAGCCGGCTAGTAGGTAGTGGAGCTTCGGGTATCAGTTCAATGGCAAGATTGTATGGTCTGTGGGGTGGTAACGACAAAGCTTTTTGTTTACTGAATACAGGTGCTAAAGAGTGGTACACTTCAGGAACAGTGGATAAATCAATGGGTTCACTGGCTGTTTGTTTAACAGGACTAGGAGATATGGCTGAGCGAAGGCATTCGATTGAGTATCGCACCCCCCAATTTTCAACACGACCCTGCTCCCAATTAATCTGAGGGTTGTGTAACTTAAGTCATGGGTAACCCAAAATGATTGGTGACCCTGGAGTCTCGACAATAAAAAAAACTCATCCATTTCTTGGTGGTTACCAGATACCACAAACCTTATTTTTATTGTTTTGTGTGAAATAGATTAAATGGTTTGACCAGTGAGGGTGGAAACTGAGATGGCCTGGTCCAATTTCAGGGACTGGATCTGAAGTTAGTCCACCAAGCTCTGACTGATCAAATGATGTTCTGCACTTGAGTCGACCAGGGCCTAGACAGGGAAAATCACAGCATTAACACAAAGAGTAATGGTCAGTTTCAAATGATTCACAGGAATATTAAAAATAATACCCACCAGTATCTCCTGTTTAACTGGTGGGCTCAATCTTTTACTCGCAGAAAACAAGCGGATAATGTGTGTCCCTTTTTCCACAGTAAAGGCAGGCCTTGTTTTGGATGCGGTATCGTCGCTCCTCCAGCGTAAGCCGAGTGTGTCCGATTTGCATCGGCTCGGGTTTGGAGGATGACGTCATGGCCAGTAGAATCTTTTTGGGTGACAAGTGCTAATGGGAGTTGTAGTTATTTTCGATCTGACGTTCTTGTGCTCTGTTATCAACTCTAATAGCTAAAGCTATAGTTCCAACTAGATTGACAGGTAATTCACTAGTAAACAGTTGATCCTTGATGTTACTATTGAGCGAGTTAAGAAAAGCACTACGTAATGCCTTCTCGCCCCAACCAGATTCCTCCACGATGATGTGGAAACGAATGGAAAACTTGGTCATGGTCTCCTTTCCCTGCCGGACTGAAAATAGTTTCTGGGTGGCTTCCTCCTGTAGTAAAGGATAGTTAAATACCTTGAGAAAGTCTCTGATGAAGTCGGCAAATGGCAAGGCCTCGAATGGACGTCGGCGGAGGTAAGCGTTGGCCCACTGAAGTGCTTCACCCTTCAGAGAAGCGACAATATATGACACACGAGAAGAATCAGAGGAGTACGTTACTGGAGCACGGCTGAAAGCCAGATTGCATTGAAGCAAAAAACCACCACATTTTCTTGTATCACCCTCAAAAAATTCTGAAGGCTTGATGTCAGGTTCTTTGACATGTTGAACGTGTCGGGTATCTGTGGGTTCCATGGTTGTAGGCTGTTTAAGAGAAAAATAGGGATTATTGTTTGTCTCTCATTGGAGAGAAAATATCATATTACCCAATTCTAGGAGATTATTCTGCATTGTCCCTTGTTGTTTCAGAATTTGCTGTAGAGCTAGAGTTTGAAAGTCTCTTCTCTGAATACTTCCTGGTTGAAGTGGTTCTTCCCCAGTCATGCCAGAGGGGTCAGTTTGGCTGGGACAAACTATCATGATGTCGCTTGTAGGACCCCGAAATGGCAGACCGAGAAAGAGTACACAACAACCAGGTATACAAAAATAAGTGTTCTTTATTTACAGGTGAGTTTGGGGGGAAGAGCTGGAAGAGAACAAAGCAGAGGTGACTATCCAATCTTGTCGACGATGTTTGAATCTTGAAGTAATCAGAATTGTCTTACTTGCTGTTCCAGGAGAAAGAACCAAAGGAGAGGTGAGGTCCTAGTTTCGACAAGGAGAAGGCTTAGGTGAGAAACGGTGGAGAGAGGAACAAGTAGACCCAGTACTTGTTGAATCGCTGATGAGACTGGACTCTTGATGTTTCTGCAGGGAAAACAATCATCATATAAAATTAATTTAATGCGACTGACAGTGAAACGGATGGGATTAAGATTGGCATCTCCAAAATCTTAATGGAGACCATCATCCTAAAGCGAAAAAGGGTAAATTGCCCTCTCCAGGTTGGGATTGAAGCGCTTCCTCAAGTGAAGGACTTTAAGCATATCACAGTTTTGTTCACAAGTAGAATAGATGTGAGATCAACAGATGGATTGGTGCACCTTCTTCAAGTTTGCAGACAATGCGCTGGTCCATTGTAGTGAAGAGGGAGCTGATCTGCAAGGCAAAACTCTCTCTTTACCAGTCTGTTTACATTCCTAGCCTAACCTTTGGTCACTAACTATGGGTAGTGACTGAAAGAACAAGATTGTGGATACAGGTGGTTGAAATAAACTTTCTTTATGTGGCAGTTGGAATGCCCCTTATAGATTTCAGGTACACTTGCAGTCCTGCAACTATTTCTGGACCTACCATTCTGTGTCTGTTTGCCTCTCCTTCCTGTCCTCTCAAACCCAGCTGGTCAAAGCAGACTGTCACTTGTCCTCAGCCTGGTTCTGCTGGAGGTTTCTTCCTTTTAAAAGGGAGTACTGTTGCCATTGTGCTTGCTCAGGATGGGAAACTGCGACAAAGTAAATATTTGAGTCTGCTGGCTTCCTCAGATAGATAACTTTACTAATTGGCTTTTCTAAGTATGTGGATGTTCCTGGAAAGTGCCCTAAGACAACTTTGTTGTGATATAGCACTATATAAATAAACTGGATTGACATTGAATAGATAGGATAGTTCAGTTATGCATAAGAGACTTGAAGTAAAACTGCTGCTCATCCACATCGAAAGGAGCCGTTTGAGATGGTTTAGGCATCTGGTAAAGATGCCCCCTGGACAGCTTCCAAGGGAGGTTTTCGGGGCATGTACAAGAGGGAAGACACTCCGGGGAAGACCCACGACACACTCTAGATACTGTCTTCAAGCTGACCTTGGAAGGCCTTGGAGTTCTCCCAGAAGAACTGAGAAAGGTGTCTTTGGATTGAGATGTCAATGCGTCCCTGTTCAAGCTGCTGCCCCTGCCTGCAACCCAACTTTAAGATAAACAGTAGATAACTGATAGATGGATGATCGAATTCATCATTTACCTGCATTTTGTAATTACTCAGTTAATCTTAGTTTAATATTAGCATTTATTTGATAATCTGAAACATGTAATTGGGACAAATAGAAAAAACTGTAGACAAATGCACGGGGTGAATACATTTTCACAACACTTTAAGCTCAATATATACTAATCTTACCTTGTATTTTTCCATACATATACCAAATCAGTTTTGGTTGACCAACTTGTATGGTATTTGCTGCATGAGCTATCCACCAGTAACTATCACCACTGAAGGTCAGCACAGAGACCAGCAACTCTTCTGAAGGCTAAATCTGCTGCAGTCACCCAGGTTGATACATGCACATCAGCTTGTGGTTTTACTTGCAATTGGAGGAAACGTTGTTTGCTCTAATTTTGGAAATAAAAAAGAAGACACTTTAACTTCCTTATTTTCAAAACATGCAGCTTTATTTGGAAACTAAAAAGCATTTCTATTAATCCCTTTTAATTTGAAATATGAGACATAATAGCTTTCATACATTTCTTCCATTTCTGTAGCACTAATGCACTGTGGTGAAAAAAATAATAGAAAAACCAAAGGCTGCATTTCTGTTGAATCTGCAGCTAATGTCTTTTAGGGGAAATTGTGAAGTGCAGCTACAATAACGTCCAGCAATATTTCAAATAGACACTTCACTTGAAGCTACTTCCATGACTAAGCATGGCTGTAGTTTTAACAGAGTTCTGTCCACTTTCAATCTTAACATAGACTTGGTTCTGCTCCTGCAGGAATTCTTTTAACACTCAAAAAGCTGAGCATCCAGGAGTGGATAAGTGGAACCATCCCATAACTAATATGTTGTACTTATACTAGCGATTCTATCTCTCTTAGCCTAGTGTTGGGATTTCATTTTAGTCTGAGATTAACATACTAACATCATCAAACAAAATAAACAGTAAAAACCAATGCAGATTTGTTCCTGTCTAAATTTTATACGTCTACCTTATAATGTTTTGCTAGTTTGATACTTTGTTAAAAAAAAATAAAAATAAAATCTTGTTTTTTTCTCTCTTTTGTTTTCTATTTTTTATTGTTTGTTTGTTTATTGTTTAAGGAACTTCTACCACTGCTGTTCATTGGCCCTCATGCACGAACCGTTCGTACGCACAGATTTGTTCTTATACTGTTCGTACGAGTGATTTAGGATCATTTGTGGCATCCAACAATGTTTTCGTATCCTAAGATTTTTTTCAGATACGAACAACATTTACGAGTGGTCCGGACCTGTCGTATATTTTAGGAGCGTCAGTCTGCTGTCATCCAGACGGGATTTCTCCACTAATAACTACATATTTCGTTATGTAGAAAATATTTTGAGTTTAAAAAAGTCACGCACCACAATTGTTTATGACAATAGGTTATTCTGTTTGAACTAGAATTATAATTTTAAGTTTAATTTGTCTGGTGTGTCGCGCAGGCTTCATGAGTCGTGCGCTCCCCTTGGTCATCAAAGCCGCTCCTCAAATTAACACCCAGGTACATAAAATCCCCATACACCGCCACAGAACAAGTACGAATTAAGACTGATTTTCATGCTATTGCTGGACTGCTGTGCAAACACCATCGGAGCAATAGATTTTTATATCTGATTCGAAATATAACCTGCAGAATGTGGTTGCGCGATGACCAGGAGGAGCGCGCATGAGAAAAGCTGCTGACCCAACACGTCCTCATGCGCTGCTCCACCGTGCGTCCATCCCCCTCTCAGTCAGCCACACATAAAAAAGAAGTGCCCAAAGTACCGATCTGTTCCGAGCCGAGTGGAACCTGCGCGTGTGTGCCACCCCCACCTCCTCTTCCCCCCTCCTCCGCCTCCATCACCTGCCCTCAGCTCCGTGCGCCGCGTTGTGCAGGCGATGGAGCCGTGAGCCGCGCGCACTGAAGAACCGAGCTGCTATGGAGGAGAAGCGCGGTGGGGGGGGGGCAGGCGTCTAGACCAGTGAGACCAGCAGACCCACCAGTCTGGACCACTTTCTGCGACACACGTGCACTCTGAGTCCAGGAACAGGGGTTTTTGTTTCCAACATCGCACAGAAAGGATGCGGGGCTTTGTGCTGCAAAACATGTTGGCACGCATCTTGCGCAGCGTGGCATTTATTGACCATCCATCTCAGACTATTCCTTGACCACTCCTGTCTGTGCTGCGGCGATGTTTGAAGCCATTTTCAGATCAAACCATTTATTCTTGATTTCTGATACTGGACGACCCACGGGAGACAAAAGATATGCACTACAATATTAATATGAAGTTAACTGTAGTTCGAGACATTTTAATGCTTCTGTTCAAAACCACATCCGACACTTGCGGGGGGGTGGGGGGTAGCGGTGCCACTCTTCTGAATAAGTGAAACTATAATGTAACACAGTAAAATTAAAGATATTTGACCATCCGACACTTGCGGGGGGGTGGGGGGTAGCGGTGCCACTCTTCTGAATAAGTGAAACTATAATGTAACACAGTAAAATTAAAGATATTTGACCATCCGACACTTGCGGGGGGGGGGGGGGTAGCCGCGCCACTGAGAGCAGAACTCCGAACGCGTGAAGTTCCTCCTTTTACTTCATGTGTTTGAATGAATGGACACTTCCTGCTGTCAGAAGGCAGGAAACGTGGCCTTATATGGTGTTTTGAGGGGTGGGAATTATGTAAATAACCTTCCGCGTGCACGAGCAGGTGAATAGAACAGGTGGGATTCATCATTATTTACACAGCTCATATACACACGTTTCCTGTGGATAGAAGAGTTTGTTGGATCTGACGTGGCATGTTCGTACGAACACTTCGTACGAACAAAAGTAGGAGAAATTTAGGATAAGAATACGAACATTTTCGTGCATGAGGGCCATTGTTCTTTAGTTTTAGCAGGTCACTTTCGTAAATGAGCCCATGAGGTTCAAAAGATTTACCTGACTAAATAAAGGTTGAATGAATGAACAGTAGAACTTCTGATACAGGTTTTGGCTGTCAGCAGATTTATAAGACTGAGCTGAATACAGCACCTCAGACTGAGGAAGTCTTTCTGATGAAAGACGAAACGTTTCTACTTTTTTGTTTTGTTTGGTTTTTTGAATGTCCAGAGGACCAGACTTAGCTTTTTTAGATATAGTCCATTGAAGTATTTTACAGAATACTGTGATGACACTTCAGCATTTCCATATAGGGGTTAGTTGTGTCAGCAGTGGTTTGAAATGATTGTTTCACTTGATAAAAAGTTCAGATTTGCATGTCTAGACATATTCATACACATTTAGAAATTTAAGAGGTATTTATCTGAATGTATGTGATTTATCTGAGAAAACATATTCAATTGCCTGAAGAAGTCATTCATTCTTGTAATTAGTAATCAGCAGTAACTTTGATTATAGCACCTAGCTGATGTGACATTACGTCAATTAATTAGTTCCCATTCAGTCATGGTCTCTCGGTGCAACATATGCTATGGGAATTGCACCCCCGCGCGATTACCTGAAGGAATACATTCACGTCTTTACGGCAGGGGCGTCAGCGTCGCTCCAGAGGCCCCGCCCTCTGGGCATTTAAGCAACCGACACCCGTCCATCTTTCTCTTTTTGCCCTTCACCTCGCTTAAACACCTGAACATCGCGGGACTTCTCTGTTGTCGCGTCGCTTGATTGAGGTGAGCTTGCTCCCTACACTGAGCATACAGAGACATTTTCCTGCGTACTGCTGGGCTGGCGAAAGCTAGTCCAGCATTTTTCTACTTACCCGAAGTTTTTCTTCTCTTCCGCAGCTTCGCTCGACGGCGCTAAATGCGTCACAACCTTCTGCTAATCTCTAGCAGTCTACCAGCGAAAGCAAGATGACGGAGAAGACGACTTCGAACAAAAGGAAACTAGGACCAACTTCTACTCTTCTCGTCTTCGGACATGGCTCCCGAGAAGGGAAAGCGGAGGACAAAGAAGAAGAAAACCAGGACGACGAGTCTTCGCTCGTGCCCATGCCCCAGCGGATGCGGCTACGCCCTCTTGGCGACGGACACCCACAAGGCCTGTCCTGTCTGCCTAGGGATTCTGCACGCGAGGAAAGCGCTGGAATTCCCCGACTCCTGCCCCCACTGTCGTCAAATGACGGCCAAAGTGAGGAAACGCCGCGCGGACACGTTGGCCAAATCTATGGCGAGGACCACGGCGATGAAGGTCGCACGTCGCACTAACCTGCTCGCTCCCGAACCGGAGCTCGAAAACGTGGACTTGGAATGCAGTGGCCGAGTCGGAGAGGACAATGCGTCGGACTCCTCACTTGCCGTCGAGGACTTGACGCCAGAAGTTTCCGACATAGACGCCGAATACGGTGACAAGGGAGAAACTGTTGATTCCTCCCAGAACCTGGCGCAGAACCTTCCGGAACCGGACTTGTCGGTACCTGCTCTGTTAGACCTGTGCCATAGGGCCGCTGATGCCCTGCAGGTCACGTGGCCAGACCCCACGCCTCGCCAACAGGCTACGAGGCTGGCGGGAAGCTACTTCTACGTGAAGCAACCGACAATGTCGCAAAAAATGCCAATTTTTCCGGACTTTCTCATGGAACTCAAACGCTCCTGGGCGGAAAACAGAGCTCCCATCATACTGCCATTGTCCCGACTCTTGGATGTCGCGGGAATGGAGGTTCTGGGCCTTGCCAGCGCACCCCCGATAGAGGAGTCTCTGGCGGCTCACCTGGCCTCCACAGCCACGGGAATGAAACCAGTGCTAACCAGCAGGGCCTGCCACGCTTCGGAAAAACAACTTGAGAAGTGCTACAAGGCCCAAGGCCTTGCGGCTCGCGCAATGAATGCATCAAGCATGGTGCAGGCGTATCTGGTAGAAAAACTGCAGGATATCCTGGTAACAAAAGACAAACAGGCCGTAACTGAGGCCATGGAGGAGGCCCGCCGTGCCTCTGACCTCGTGCTCCGCATGATGAGGACAATAGCTATTTCCCAGGGAAAAGCAATGGCAGAAATAGTTGTCGCCCAGCGCCATCTTTGGCTAACACTGTCGGATCTCCCGGAGAACCAGAGGTCCACTTTCCTCCAGCACCCGATTGAGTCGACGGGACTCTTTGGGGGAGCCCTGGAACGTGTCCATGCAAGGCTGGAACAAAGACGCAAACAAGCGGAAGCCCTCCGCAAGGGTTTGCCAAGGAAAATATTTGCCCCACCAAAGGAAAACACATGTGGTCTCCCATGAAAGAGACCCGCTGGAGACAGTGAGGCTTCTCAATACCGTCCGAGTGCTACTTCGTCCTCCTCCTACAGAAACCAGTTTCGGACGGACCTGATAAACCAGGACGAACTAATAATTTTACAGGTTTACCCGTCCACAAGGTACGGGAACCTAACTTTCTGATCCCAGTCTTTATTCGTAAAAAACTAAGAGGAGCTGGTGACATGTGTATGCACACCAAACATGACTCGCCTACTGTATATGTAAACAAAATAAACACTGTTTCAGACATGTACAAAAATAAAAGTACCAAAGCACAGACTGCCCTGGTTCTTGACTCGAGTCCCATTTTTATAAAACCCAGACCACATGGTCAAACTATGAACCACAGCAAGATGCACGAGATCCGCCAGAGACGTCCTGATCTCGCGATATCTTCTCTTGGGCTGAGTAACCTGCTCGAAAAAGCACGAGAGGGGTCAAAGGTCACCCCTTCAGCCTGAAACACGAGGAGCAGCAATTCAACATGCCATCCAGGCTTAGCGCGCATGCGCAGGCTTGGGAGGCATGTCTACCAAATGATTGGGTCATGACAACAATACGTCACAGGCTCAAGTTGCAGTTCTCAAAGAGATCGCCCCGTTTCTCAGGGGTGTTGCAATCTAAGATCAACCCTGCACGTGCACACGTGCTGAGGGAGGAAGTTTCAACAATACTGCAAAAGGGAGTGATTAGTTTGGTCTCAGGACGCAAACTATGCTCTGGCCACTACAGCCAGTACTTCCTGGTGCCCAAAAAGGACCGTTCCTTGTGACCGATTCTGGATCTCAGGATTCTCAATAAAAGGATTAAAACTTTCAAGTTCAAAATGCTTACACTGCGGCAAGTTCTCCAGTCTGTGAGACCAGGAGACTACACATGTACAGTGGATTTGAAAGATGCCTATTTCCATGTAGGCATGTGGAGGAGACACAGAAAGTTCCTCCGTTTTGCCTTCGAAGGAAACGCTTATGAATTCAAAGCCTTACCCTTCGGTTTAAAGACTGCTCCGCGTACATTTACTAAATGTCTGGATGCAACCCTGACCCCTCTTAGGAATCAAGGACTCAGGGTCTTGAATTACCTGGACGACCTGCTAATTCTGGCTGGAAGCAGAAGGCAGGCGCTGTCACACTCCCTTAAGGTGATCTCTCACCTGGAGTCTCTCGGTTTTGTTATAAACCTACAGAAAAGCGATCTGACTCCGTCACGGGTTACCGTATTTCTGGGTGTACAGATTGACACTGTCCAATACAAAAATCTCGATACAGCACTGCTCTTAAATTATAGACCCATTTCAAAACTACCTTTTGTGTAATTTTTTTTAGAGAAAGTTGTTTTTAATCAACTTAAGAATAGGTTTTTAACTGCCAACAGCATTGGTGAAAAATTCCACTCAGGTTTTAAATCAGGCCATAGCACAGAAACAGCCGTTTTTAAGAGTTTTTAATGATCTTCTTTTAAATGCAGGAGGATCTGCTGTTTTAGTGCTTTTAGACCTTTCTGCTGCCTTTGATACCGTGGACCACAACATCTTGTTGTCACGACTTGAGCAGGTGGTCGGTATCAAAGGCACAGTTTTATCCTGGTTTAGATCCTACCTGACTGACAGGAGTTTTTCTGTTCATTTAGGGAACTGTTCTTCATCTCCAGCTCCTTTGATCTGTGGAGTCCCTCAAGGGTCTATTTTAGGTCCACTGCTTTTTAATTTGTACATGTTGCCTTTGGGGTCCATTTTTAGAAAACACAACATTCCTTTTCACTGCTTTGCTGATGATACACAGTTATATCTTCCAATTGAGTCAGACAGGGTCACTCCACTGGATCCACTCCTGGACTGTCTGAATGACATTAAAATCTGGTTAAAACTTAATTTTCTAAATCTAAATGAAAATAAAACGGAAGCCATCAGCTTTGGCAAATGTAACACCCTAAATGTTCTTGGCCCCTTGGCTTCATACAGCCACTCCAATGTCAGGAATCTGGGAGTTATTTTTGACAGTGCTTTTAAGTTAGACAAACAGATAAATGCTGTAGTTAAATCCGGTTTCTTCCAGCTAAGACTCATTGCCAAGGTGAAGTCTTGTCTCTCTTTCAGAGACCTTGAAAAGGTGATTCACGCTTTTATTACTTCTCGCTTGGACTATTGTAATTCACTGTATGTTGGTTTAGACAAATCATCTTTGCATCGTTTACAATCTGTCCAGAACGCAGCAGCTCGTCTTTTAACTTCAACTAAAAAATATGAACACATAACCCCTGTCCTGGCTTCTCTTCACTGGCTCCCTGTCTGCTATCGAATTGATTTTAAGATTTTATTGCTTGTTTTTAAAATCTTAAAAGGTCTGGCCCCGTCATATTTATGTGATCTTATTAATATCTACACTCCTGTAAGAGCACTCCGGTCTACCAACCAGTTTCTCTTAGATGTCCCCAGATCCAAAATGAAATCCAGAGGTGATCGGGCTTTTGCGGTTGCTGCTCCAAAACTGTGGAACAGTTTACCTGAGAAAGTAAAGACCGCTCAGACTGTTGACACTTTTAAATCTTCACTTAAGACTCATCTCTTTTACTTGGCATTTGATCCTCGCAGAATCTGAGATCAAATTTTGAGCAGATTTTATTGTTGTTGTGTATTTACTGATAGCTTTATTATGTTTAGTGGCACTAGATGCATTTTACTCTGTTGTTTTTTTTTTTTTTAACTGTAAAGCACTTTGGTCGACTTCGGTTGTTTTTATGTGCTATATAAATAAAATTGACATTGACATTGACAATACAGAGCATGGCTCTCGAAGGAAAGAGTTTCCTCCATTCGCCATTGCCTGGGGAAATTTAAACTGGACCAACGGGTCCTTGTGAAAACCTGCCAACGCCTGTTAGGCCTCTTGGCAGCAGCCATTCCTTGTGTGCCACGTGCATTATTGAAAATGCGGGCCATACAGGTATGGTTAAACCAACAAATACAACCCGCTCTGCCTAATCAAGCAGAAAAGGTTAAGATAGACCCAGAGTGTCTAAAGGCCCTGGAACCTTGGAGAGATCTGTCCATTTTCACGGAAGGGGTCTCACTGGGAAGGATGTCGTCTTGTGTAGTCATCATGACGGACACCTCAAAAACAGGATGTTGAGCGATCTGCAGAAACCAGAACGCCTGCGGCCATTGGAACGAGCAGGAAGCCAAATTACATATTAACTTCCTGGAATTGCTGGCCGTATACATAGTTCCCATGTGACGTCAATCTATGGGTTGTCCTGTTTGACCCTCCCACAGGAAGGCTAAGCAGCAGTTGAAGCGCATTCTAATGGATGTCCATTTTTCACGTTGTTTTTTTTGTTAATTTCTAATTAATTGCAATGGTTACTTCGTGTTGTGTCAGTGGGTGTTCCAGTCGGGTAGACGTTTGGGCAACGCGCAGGTTTCACTTAATCAAAAAAAAAGTAAACGTGAAGGATTTATCTCATCGGAGAAACTCACAGCAGCCCCTCCTCTCTCTGAGTCTGGCTCGGATCTGCTCTGGAAGACGTCGTCCTTTTGGCCGGTAAACAAAATATTCTACATAAATCATTTTGTGAAACTATGTCAGAACAATGTTAGAGTACAACTGTCTGTGTGTTAGAGCTGTTTTTTTTTTTTCATTATTTAGCGACACCGTCTTGCATGCTGTGGCTAGCTTAGCATCTCGCTAACGGACAACGGCCTCCTCACGGTCCACCGGGACCGGCGGGGAGACCGTCCCAGTTGGAGAAGGAGGACGGGAGCCAAGTCGTGCGGGCGACGCGTCGGTCCCATGGGACGTGCCCCCGCGGCCGCGACGGATCCACGCCGTCCGACCTGAGCTGGAGGGACCCTCCGCTCCAGTGCTAACAACATGCTAACTTCCAACACGGTAACACTCAAGTGCTGGTTCTGGTCCGTGTTCAGCCTGGACTGTTTGTGCTGGCTGTGTGTTATTTTAGTTAAACCTTTTTTTAGCTGGTTAGATCTGATTGAGACAGTTTACACATCTTTTTTGGATTTAAAGCTGTGAAGCTCTGTGCTATGAAGCCCTGTGCTGTGAAGCCGGTGTGCGCTCTTTGTAGTAATTAAATAATTAATGATATCGGAGTAACTACTTTGTGACAAGTTGTCTGATTCGTCTGCCATGATTTCTTTCTCAAACTCATTTAACTCGACCACTGCCATTTTGCTCTTGTTCCTTGGTGAAGCTGTGGTAGCTCGTGTTTTTGTCCGTATAATTTGCTCTGGCTGTTCGCCATCTTGCCTTCTCTGCCTTCAGATGTGGTGCGAAAACCGGTTTGACCAATACTGGGGGTGTGTCTGGGAACTATGTATTCCTGTCATTGAAATACTTCTTCAGTAAAGGTCTGGTTGCTGTGCATCATATCCTGGTAAAATCAGATAACAGGACCACGGTGTCCTTCATCAACAGAGAGGGAGGGACGAGGTCCCGGGCCCTCCTCGATCTGACACGGAGGATGCTCACATGGTGTGCTCCAAGAATCCTGTCAATTAGGGCGACTCATGTCCCTCGTGATCTGAATTATGGAGCAGATGCCCTTTCAAGAGGGCCTCTTTTGGCGTCGGAATGGAGCCTGAACCCACGGATCGTGGAACAGGTCTGGTCACGTTTCTGTAGAGCCTCTATGGACCTGTTTGCTTGCAGAGCTAGCTCACACTGTGACCTCTACTTCTCCTTGAAGGAGATAGATATTCCTTTGGGGACAGACGCTCTGGCACATGATTGGCCAGCAGGGGTGCTCTACTATGCCTTTCCACCCGTCCCTCTGATCGAGATGACATTGGAACAGGTGAGACGGGGAGCCCTCTCCTTGATCCTCATAGATCCCAGATGGCCACAGAAACTGTGGTTCCCGGAGTTGATCTCAATGTTGTCGGGGACACCATGGCAATTGCCTCCTCATAGGGACCTACTGACTCAGGCACGTGGACAGCTTCTACACCCACGTCCAGGGTTGTGGCAACTCTCAGCCTGGCCTTCGACAGGTACTGGCTGAAAGCCTAAGGCTTTGGTTGCTTTGTCCCGACACAAGCAGTAATAACATTCACAAGGGTATCACTTGATGTTTATGTTTTTTTTTGCCTAGGACATGTATAATGGAAGGGTTTCCCCTCTCCTTAACTGATCTCTAACATCAGGATGGGCTACACTTGTCAGTCGTGCCGTAAAAATAAATAAAAATAAAATCATTGCTCCTCTTGTCCTTCAGAATGCTCCAAGGGAAAACAGGAGTTGATGATTACTCACACTACTGGAGCACGCTTAGGCTGTCTCTAATTGGTGTTGTATGTATATACATGACAATATATATACATGACCATGTGAAACATCATGTGGATGTCTCTCACATTTGGCTTTTTTCCTCTTGGCATCTGCTCTCTGCATCCCTTATGCTGGATCCCCACCGCACGCATCTCGCGCAGCCGAAACAGCCACTTTATATTGAAAGTCTATGAGGGACGCGCATCTTGGAGCAGCGGGTCGTGTCGCGGCGCATCTACAGCATACAAGCAGCGCGAAAGTGAGCAGCAGCTGTTTCCTACTCCCGCGTCGCATCCGAGCAGCGACTGTGGAAGCACGGAATGCCGTGCTTCCACAGCTCGCTTCAGCTCGCTGCTCAGCAGCAAACAATCAGGACCAATCAGGAGAGACTCTGCCATGTGATCACGCAACATGTAAACAGGTAAACATGGAGGAGAAACTTACAGCAGGTCGTCAAACTGGGCGCGGGTGACACGGAAGTACCGCTGAAAGCGCTCCTCGTCTGCGCGCAGCTCCTGGATCAGATGGTGAAATTCACCGAATTCATGACGCCTCTCTAATGTGGGGTGAATCCAGAATCGTCGTTGTGCACGGCGTCTGCGTGTTGCTGCTTTGTAGATTAAGTACAACAAGGCAATTCTTCGTATTGCGTCCGCCATTTTTCTGAGACCGGAAATAAACAAACACCACCGGAAGAGGACCAACACGCTCCTCCTCCCACTGCAGACGCGTTAGATGAGGACAGTCATCTGTTGACAAGCAGCCAGTACAGTGCGTTTGGAGATTTTTGGAAGCGCGATATGCTTTAGGTGAGGATGAGGCATTATAGAAAGCAGCTGGGAGATGCCCGTCTTTTAGGACGGATGTTCTCACATACATTTTGCTGAGCATTTCAAGGGCGTGAATGAATAACGTTCCCATAGCATATGTTGCACCAAGAGACCATGACTGAAAGGGAACTGAAAGTTATTCACCATAACTCATGTTCCCTAAAGGAAGGGAACGAGGTGCAACATATCTGGCCCTTTTCAATGCTGAAAGCTCGGTGAAGTGCAATTTTTGAGAAAGATGGACGGGCGTCGGTCGCTTAAATGCCAAAATGCCTCTGGCGCGACGCTGACGCCCCTGCCGTAAAGGCGTGAATGTATTCCTTCAGGTAATCACGCAGGAGCGCAATTCCCATAGCATATGTTACACCTCGTTCCCTTCCTTCAGGGAACATGAGTTATGGGGCATAACTTTCAGTTTTTCTGAGTGCTCTCTCTCTCTCTCT
>JBBPBX010061936.1:0-13933 GCA_038048925.1 Garcialebias charrua | reverse complement strand
ACTGCAGGTTTAGAATATGTTATTCTAGCGTTTAAATAAGCCATATATGCTGCAAGTTTTTTTTTTTTTTTTTGGCTTGCTTCAAGTTCCTGGATGGTTTTTCAAAGAGACAAGGCCCCGCATCCACGCGCAGTTTGCGTCGCATGTCCTTTAACACGCATGCGCTGAGCCAGCAGAACACTACGGTAAAGTGAGGTAGCCAGGCTGAAATACTAATTTACTTGAAATACGTATTTTGGCAACATTACTGTTTTTGTAGCTGCTTCAGGCAGAAAACAAGAGGCTGAAGGAAGACTGTGCTATTGAGAGGTAATTTCTAAGTAGTTTGAGTGAAGCAATTAAGACTCTGATTTTTAAAACCAAATACGGAAATGGAGAACGCCTTGTTTGAATGTTATTATTCTTTAGATCAGTCTCCTACTTCCTGTTCCTCGGATCCTTATATCTCAGCTCTTCATTGCACAAATGACTACCGGTAATGTAAATTTTGAATGGTCTCAAAACACAATAGTGACACACAATTTTTGTTATTTGCCCTTGTTTGTTTTTTTCTTTTACAGAGTTTCCAGCAGTTGTGAAACAGTCGAAAGAGTTTCCAGCAGTTGTGTAACAGTTGAAAGATGTGTCGATCGGATCTCAGCGTTGCTTCCATCCACAACACCAACTGTACAGACACTTATTGCTCCACCCATCTCTGTTCAAGTGTTCTCTGACCCTGATGACATGGTAATTAACTGAATGCATGGATACTGTATGTTATTGATCCATTTGGGGAAACATTACAATACAATTTCTTTCTACATCTTTTGATTACACTTAAATGATAGATAAGAAGTAGGCATGTAACGGTTGTAATGGGTGTACCGAACCGTTTCGGTACACCACGTTCGGTTTGGTTCACCTACGTACCGTTTCGGTTATTTTTTCACTCATTAAACGTTCTTAATCGGTGGAAATTGATGCAATGTTAATAAACCTATCTTGTATCTCTTGTATCTTGTATCTTAACAGGGGAATATATGCACCGCGGAACAAAATTTCCTGGGCGCGTTTCAGCACAGAGCTATTATCGCGTGGCACGCGCAGCATTCAGCCGTTAGAATCTTGTGCGGTCTCCTGTTTGTGAACGTTATAGCTTTCTTGTTAAAAGACGAGCGCACACGCAGCTTGTGTGGACTTTGTTTCATGAAGACTCTGCAACAGCTGCATGATGCAGCTCTCTGCAGCAGCAACACGTCACGTGAACGCGCTGGAAACTATTTCATCCGAACGTGAACAAAGAGCTGTATTAAAACTAGTTCATCAGGTAACCAGAGCGGTCCAGAGCAATAACACAAGCTGTATGAGTTTTTAAATATCTGAATCTGTCTGAACGTTGTTATATGCGCAGGCTTTAAAGTTACTGAGCGTCGCTATGAGACATTCATCACGTCAACACTTCAAAAAGTTCAGCTCTTTATGAAAAAACTAACTAATGTTGTCAACAAACAGAAACAAAACAAAATAAAACAAAACAAATAAATAAATAAAATGGACATGGACAAGAAATGGATACATCTTTATCAAAACACAGGAAGGGTCTCAGCCTAAAATGATAAAAGAACTGAAGGATCTGGATGAACTCAGGAGATGAAAAATTACAAATCAATGAAACAACTCACACTCAAAATGGACAAAATATACAGTGAAATGAACAAATACATTAGAACATGACAACATACGAAGACTCAGAACCTAAAATATATAATGTTGAAAATGTGATTGATGCAAATTTTTTTCCTGTAATAAAAGATAGCAAATATTATAATGAAGAGCAGTTTAATGACATCAATATATCAGATGGAGTTCTCTCTATTATTCACTTTAATAGCAGAAGTATAAATGCAAACACATATCCAAAACAAGTCCTGGACCAGATTAAAGCCCTGCCATGATGATGAAGAGTGAGCGATTCAACCGTTCAAGAGGTATTGTTCTTTTATTATTTTTTGTCTAAATATTCTTTTTTTTTATCATAATCTTATTAACTTGTTTTTTTAACCTCTTTTGTTTTTTTATTTCCAGTCTGTGACAGAGGTAGCTGCTCTCTTATCCACTTCAGGGAAATCCACCTGCAGCTAAGAAGTGTGTGATGACTGAACTGAACTCTGAACTGTTCCAGGACCTGTCCCACCAAGAAGAAGTTGTGAGTACAGTAATGAGGACAAATACAGCCACACTGATGCTACTGGACAAAAACTTGATTAGTTAGATTGTAAACAGTCTGTTGCTGCTTATTGTTTTGGTTCTGACTGTTATTGTATTTATTAAGATTTGTATTATTGTTCGTATAGTTTATTTATTGTAGAGTGCTGTTTATTTAAAATATCATCCAAGTGGGTCACTTTTATTTATTACTACAATACAATACAAACACATTTTTGGCATATTTTCCAAATAAACATTTTGTAAGTCTTTATTTTGTAAAAAAAAAAAAAAAAATTTTTGTACCGAAAATAAACCGACTGTAGTTGAACCGAACCGAAATGTGATTTTAGCGTACCGTTACACCCCTAATAAGAAGTGATATGATACCCCTTGATGGTATGTGTAATCAACCACCGTGGGATGCAATCACTTGTAAGGGATATAATACTAGTCAGTTTGCTGATTAGTACAATAGTCCAGATGAAAGATTTGAGCAGATAAAATCTACACAAATCTATCATCAATATTCACGAGTTCACCCTTTTTCCATATTAAATTGCTTAAATGTGACTAGGCAAAATGTAATTTCACGAGAGACGTCAACGTATGTCGATCCACCAGAAGATAGACCTTTTATTGAGAAAATCATAAAAGTACATTAAACATTTGTATCGAGATTAGCTCTGATTTAATAACTACTGTAGACAAGAATTCAAATAGAAACAAACAGACAAGTTATAGTCTAACTTCCTGCTGGTACATTTACTTAAAAGTTTAATGGCTTAAGAAAAATAAGAATAAGGAGGAAGAAGTGGAATGAAAGCTAAGTTTAACAGAAGTTAATTATTTTGAAATGCAACAAGGTGGCACTTTCCCAAACGAGTCCAGCTGGGCTCCCCGCACGTTCAGCATACAATCTACAACTCTTTACCTGGTGACGAGCACGTCTCTTGGAGATAAGAGCTGAGAAGTTATGGACACTTAAAAGACTGTGTTGTCCAATAGACGTCCAGTTGCACTTCCGCGCGTGTATAGCTGATTCAACGATACGAGCAAGAGCGCCTTTCCCGGCAGGAACCAGGCCAACGTCCTGACTGGGTTTCAAATTAAAACTTTCAGAAAACAAATTCTTTCAAAACAGAAATGAGTGAGTTACAGCTGAGCTATGCTGTAACCCTGGTTGAGAAACGTAGGTCTAATTGACAAATGACCACAACGTTCCACCAGTTTCCAAAGAAGAACCAAGTTGTTTAGTTTAGTTCTCCCTTTCACACACTAAAACCAAAACGGGAAGTAAGAGTTTTATATTGAGGGCGGAGTCTGCCCACTTCCTGAATGGTTATTGGCTGTTTTAACAAAATAAAAGGATTTACTTAGTAGTTCCCAGAGTTGGAAAACTCTGAAGGACACCAACATATTGTTTAGACCCGTGGCCAGATGGAGCTTGTTCGTAAAGAGAATATTATGGCTAATTCACAGACAAAGCAGAGAAGGAAGTTAAAAGTTTACCCTGAACTGTGCCATATTATTAAAGCATTCTGTACTGCAGAATAACCCAGCATGAGAGTGACACTCATGTTAATAACAGATCATCAGATTTGTTTGTGTATTACAATTATGTTGTACTTATGATGTACGGTACGTTTGTGTATTACAGTTAGAAAAATTAAGTAGAGTTATTCATTTTATGAAGCAGTTTGTGTATTACAGTTAGAAAAATTAAGTAGAATTATTCATTTTTGTGATGAATTTGTGTATTACAATTAGGAAAATTAAGTAGAATTATTCATTTTGTGAACATCTTGATGTTGTGCCATCTTTTAGTTTGTGTATTTCAATCAGAAAAATTAAGTAGAATTATTCATTTTATGATCTAGTTTGTGTATTACAGTTAGGAAAATTAATAAAAAAAAAATAAAAAAAAATAGGAAAATTAAATAAAATTATAAAAAAAAAAATTAGAATTAGAAAATTAATTAGAATTATGGGTGATGTAGTTTGTGTATTACAGTTAGAAATATTAAGTAGAATTATTCATTTTGTGATCTAGTTTATGTTTTACAGTCAGGAAAATTAAGTAGAATTATTCATTTTGTGATGTAGTTTGTGTATTACAGTTAGGAAAATAGGTAGAACTATTCATTCTGTGATGTTGCTTGAAAGTTATCATTGGTTGAACAAACTGTGAAATAGGGGCAGATATAATAAGATTTCATCTTCTTTCTGCTCCCTTCATTTTATCCTACTTGTAATCTTGTATCTGATGAAACTGTCTTGTATTGTTCTTTTAAAATGAATGAATAAACATCAAATCAAATCAAATCAAATCATCATTAAATGACAAAAATATACTGTTGATCAATTCTGAATTAACACAAATTAAAAGGAAGTCTTTCTGATTGATTTGTGTCTCTTAATTCAAAATAATTGTAACAAAATAGTGTCCACTTGTCTCCTTGAGATCTCAAGAAAAGTGTAACACTCAGAGTTTCAGAGAGATGTGAAGAGGTTTAAATCCAGTAACGGACATGAGGTGCAATATCACTACAGTCCCCCTTTTTGGAAGTCATCGCCTGTCCTTGGAGAGGAGTTCCAACACGAAAGGATACCACCGAATGTCTCTGACCTTTATGTAATCCAGCAAGTGAAAAAAAATCAAAATTATACTCCCATAATGTTTTTGGAAATTCAATACTGTTCGTAGGTAATCCCATTGCGGTAAGCTTTCAATCCTTTGGAAAACATAGTTTGTTAACCCTTAGAAAACTGAGTCTGTGATCCCTTGGAAACAAAGTCTTATAATCCACAGCGGTAATTCCACAACGATTGGGGTTATTGATTTCACCAGCAACAAATGGTTTTTTAATCAGCATGTAGAGGGGATCCCTCGATTGATGCAGAGGAGGCGACCTTTGGATGAAGGTTGAAGAACAACGTTGGAGTAGCAGGTCCCCACATCAAAGGTTGCAGGGTATATGGCTTCCAGTCAGTGTCACCCTGGTTCAATGTGTCATGTGAGTATGTGGTTTTAGGTGGGCTTATGACTGGGATTTTACATTAGGCCCTACCTATATGCACCTGGTATGTAAGCTATCATGGATTAGATCAGCTACAATTACCAATTAACGGGTGGATCAATGCTGTAAAAAATCAGATATAGGGATCTATACCTATAGAGTTTTTGGAGGGCTTCTGTAACGAAGGTCTCTTCTTTCAAACTATTCCTCCATTCATAACTTAGTTTAAAGTTAAAATAAAAATAGAAAAGAGAATATAGTATGGTCTAATTGTCTGTTGTCTTTTAGACGAGCAACGTAGGATTTGGTATTCCTAATAAATTTTGAAGTCTATGGCGAGACTCATCAAAAGGAATAGAACTAGAATAGAAACGATCGAATCAGTTCTACTTAAATGATTGTGAGATCAGTGTAGATTATAGTACCTTAAGTAGTATTAATCTACAATGACTTTTCAAAGATTGAGATTTTTAACAAAATGAACAGCATGTTGGCATAGTTAAATCCATTCAAGTCTTCAACTAACATTAATCAAAACCTCTTTTGGCTGGGAGTGTTCAGAAAACAATAACAAACTTCAATAACAACAAAAGTAGCAATTAAGCAACTAGAAAACAACGTTTCACTACATCAAACTCACTCTGGTCGTCAGATTCCAACGTGTCACACACAAGAAAAACAGTTCTTAGCTTTATAACCGATGTCAATTAAATCCTGCAGATTTAAACGGTTGTTAAGGTTAGTTTTTGTTGTGGGTTTTAGCTTAGCGTTTCTAAGTTCTAGTTGGAACGGTTTCTTTTCGCAACTAGTATAGTTTAAACTGTTTAGTTTATTTACTATCCTGTGCTTGGACGACCTTATTTTCCCATGAAGTCTGTGAGTTTGCGAGATCTTTGTCGTTTGTGGGGTTATTGAAATCTTTGCCCTGGTCAAGGGCATGACCTCACACCACCCCCCTGTGGTCATGGGGGACCACGCACACAGGTGTGGATGTCCATCCATGGGCACAAGTTAGGATACCTATGTTTAGTTTAGGCTGTTTGCGCAGCTTAGAGTAGACAGTACACAGGAACCGTTTAGGTTTCGGCCAACGTATCTCTGTACGTTTACCTCTTTCTGCGTAATTCAGGTGTGTCACAACTGTCGGCGCAGTCGCAAGCGTGTCTGACTGGTCAGACTGTGACAGGTCACTACCGATGTGGTGTATGTCTTCCTACTTCATGACTGAAGAGGTGCTCTTTGAGTCTGTAAGAACTATGTCATTTCTGAGTAGTTCTAGATTCAAATGCACTTGAACCAAGGTTTCATCGAAAGCTTGGCTGATAGCCGAATTACCTGTCCCAGAGGACAGTACAGCGTCTTTGGTGTGGGATCCTTGGACCTTCACACCTTCTTCTACCTGTGGTAGATAGTGTGAGTTTGCCCCCTTTATGTCTGATGAGGAGTCCTCGAAATCTGCAACAATGATGTCCAAGTGACCGTCAGCGTTTGGTCGACTGTCATTTTCTGGACTCAGATGCCCTTGAACCAAGGTTTCATCGCAAGCTTGGCTGATAGCTGAATTACCTGTCCCAGAGGACAGTACAGCGTCTTTGGTGTGGAATCCTTGGACCTCCACACCTTCTTCTACCTGTGATAGGTAGTGTTCAGCGAGTGCTGAAGGTGTCAGCTCACCGAGGAGGTTCTCGTGTTTGGCCAGAGTCTGGTCCAATTGTTGAGTTTCCATTGTCTCACCTGTATTTGAAGGTTCACTCACCGGGCTTGTGCTCTCGGTTGGGGATTCCCTTGTGACTTCTGCGGTACCTGCTGTTAGACAGTCAGTGTTCTGATCTTGGGGAGGCACCTCGATCGGCAGTGGATTGCTCATTGTGGCCCACATCGTCTGATCACCATAATTTATAATCGCGTCAAAACGGCTTATAAAATCTTGGCCAACCAAAAATGGGAGTGAGGCAAGTGTGGACACGTATACCAGGTGGTATTAGTGACATTTTGCCAATCTGCATGTGAACCATGGCTATAGCTGTCAGGGTTGTTCCCGTCTCTGCGAGTCCTTGCAGTTCAATAGCACATTTCTCGAAGGGTATTTGCCTGTTAACACCGTTAGCGGCAGTACTTAGCTCCTCAAACAGTTTGGCTGACATAATAGATACATCTGAACTACAATCCAGGAGCGCTTCTCGCACGAGGACCCCTTCCAGTGTGATTGGTAGGTAAGCTTTCATAGCCACCCCCCTTTTGATAAGGTTACACAGAAACCGTTTAGGTTTTCTCACACGTTTCCATTCACGTGTGACTCTGTCTGTGCAATCTTTGTTACTGTCAGCTTCTTGTTGGCTGTCAGCATCATGACCTTCAGGATACATTTGACTATCAGCAATTTGTTTGCTGTCAGCATCTTTGGCAATGTTGATGTTGTTGTTGTCAACAGTCTGCTCTGAGTCTTTGTAAAAGACAGTGTTGCACATCGCTTCACTAGGTTGGACAATGTTGTTTGTGTTATCATCACTGATAACACCACTCATTGTTCCCTGTCGGTCAGTCTCTGTAACACTTAAATCCTCTAACAAACTACTTACTACCTCAGTCTCTTCCGAGCGCGGAGGCATTGTGCCTTTAATCTGGAGCTTGTGTGACTCTCTGCATGTCTCGAACTGTTCTGTTCGAGGTGCAGGGGCAGGAGGGCCACGTCTCGGGGTTCCTGTTGGGACCAACCATTGTTCAATGGGTATCGGCGCCCATACATCAACTTCTTTCGAAGTTCATCCACTGTTAGACCTAGGTCTAAACCCATTTGGTTCGATCTGAACCATCTTGGATCTCCTAGAGAGCGAACATCTACCTGATGTGGTACATTGCTCGTCTCAGATTTGTCAATCTGAGGTGCACGAGGAGTAGAGCTCCCTTTTAACTGATTTGAGTCACAGTTCCAGCTGGCAACAACATTCTGTTATTTGTTATTATGAAAATCCTGTTTATCCTCGCACTCTGTAGGAAAGGGAACCACTTCTATTTTCTGCGAGAGGGATTTGACCATTTGACCTAGGCACACCTCTGAGGGTGTTTTGTGTTGTGTGAGCACATCAAAAACCTCCATAGCGTATTGTTTAATTTCTTCCATGGTACTCTCATTGAAATTAGCCTTGAAACGTACACATCTGCTGAGCTTAGGCCAGAGATTTGTACTGAATAGACGTTTAAACTGTTCATCTCCCTCTATGCTAGGGTCAGTTATCAGAATCAGAATCAGGTTTATTGGCCAAGTATGTTGATACACACAAGGAATTTGTTTCCGGCTGTTCGTGTCTCTCTAGAAAGTGTCTCTCAAAAAATGCTAAAAACTATACAGATACTTTACATAAAAAAAAACGTACAAATAATACACAAAATACAGAAGGATTCACATCACATGGGGGTTGTGAATGGGTTAGGGGTCACGCTGATGGATGTCTTATGATCAGCTGTTGATGATGGTGATGGCCTGGGGAGAAGAAACTGTTTTTGTGTCTGGCAGTCTTAGTGGACAGAGATCTGTAGCGTCTGCCAGATGGGAGAAGTTGGAACATGTTGTGACCCGGGTGTATGGAGTCTGTGATGATTTTTCCAACCCATTTCCAGGTTCTTGCATGATACAAGTCCTGAATGGAGGGCAGAGAAGCCCCGATGACTTTCTCAGCCGTCCTCACTGTTCGCTGCAGCCTGTTCCTGTCCTGCCTTGTGGCTGCTCCAAACCAGACTGTGATGGATGTACACAGGATGGACTCAATGACTGCAGTGTAGAACTGGATTAGCAGCTCCTGAGGCAAGTCCAGCTTCCTCAACTGGCGTAGGAAGTACAGTCTCTGCTGGGCCTTTTTAAGGATGGAGGTGATGTTGTGCTTCCACTTCAGGTCAGTTGAGATGGTGGTTCCCAGGAACCTGAAGGACTCTACCGTAGACACGGGGCTGTTGAAGATTTTGAGGGGCAGCAGTTCTGGGGGAGTGTCTCCTGAAGTCCACTCTCATCTCTACTGTCTTCAATGTGTTCAGCTCCAGTTTGTTCAGGCTGCACCAGGACATCAGTCGTTCCATCTCTTGTCGGTACACAGACTCGTTGTCATCACTGATAAGTCCAATGACTGTAGTGTCATCTGCAAACTTCAGGAGTTTAACAGACGGGTAATTAGAGGTGCAGTCATTGGTGTATAGAGAGAAGAGCAGTGGAGAGAGCATACAACCCTGAGGGGCACCAATGCTGATGGACTGTGAGGAGGACATGATTTTCCCCAACTGCACCTGCTGCGTCCTACCTGTTAGGAAGCTGGTGATCCACTGACACATGGCAGGAGAAACAGTGAGCTGGGAGAGTTTGGTGGAGAGAATGTCTGGGACAATAGTGTTAAATGCTGAACTAAAATCAAGAAACAGGATTCTTGCATAAGTCCCCGGGTGGTCTAGATGTTGCAGGATGAAATGCAGTCCCATGTTGACTGCATCATCCACTGACCTATTTGCCCGGTAGGCAAACTGCAGGGGGTCTAGCAGATGTCCAGTGATGTCCTTCAGGTGGGTCAGGACCAGCCGTTCAAAGGACTTCATGACCACAGATGTTAGGGCGATGGGCCTGTAGTCATTTAGTCCTGTGATGGAGGTTTTCTTGGGGACTGGAATGATGGTGGAGCGTTTGAAGCAGGAAGGGACTTCACACAGCTCCAGAGATTTGTTGAATATATTTGTGAAGATTGGAGCCAGTTGTTCAGCACAGATCTTAAGGCAGGAAGGTGAGACACCATCTGGTCCTGGTGCTTTTCTGATCTTTTGTTTCTGGAACAATCGGCTCACATCAGCTTCACATATCTGGAGTGCAACTTGAGTGGTGGGGGGAGGGAGAGACAGAGGGGGTGTTGATGGAGGAGTGATGTTAGATGCTGCTGTGGGTTGTGGAGGTGTGAATGTCTTCTTCTCAAATCTACAATAGAAGCTGTTCAGGTCGTCAGCAAGGGCTTTGTTAGCCTCTGCAGCGGGGGATGGTCTTCTGTAGTTTGTGATCTGCTGGAGGCCTTGCCACACTGAACCAGGGTCGTTGGCTGAGAGCTGACTTCTCATCTTTTCAGAGTAGCATTTTTTAGCCAATCTGATCTCCCTAGTCAATGCGTTTTTGGTCTTTTTGTACAGAGCTCTGTCCTGGCTCCTGTAGGCCTCTGCTTTAGCCTGACGAAGCTGGCTGAGCTTGTTTGTGAACCATCAAAAAGGCGTTCAATTCAAGATCAACTGGACTTTATTTGTAACAGAAGACGTTTCGCTTCTCATCCGAAAAGCTTTATCAATTCAAATTTGTGAACCATGGCTTGTTATTGCCGAATGAGCGGAAGGTTTTTGTTGGAACACAGAGATCTTCACAAAAACTAATGTAGGATATGGCAGTGTCAGTCACATCATCCAGGTTGTCCGTAGCAGCTTCAAAAACACTCCAGTCAGTGCAGTCAAAGCAGTCCTGTAGGTCTTGTTTTGCTTCTCTGGTCCACTTTTTCACTGTTTTCACTACAGGCTTTACAGTTTTCAGTTTCTGCCTGTAGGTTGGAATAAGATGAACCAAACAGTGGTCAGAGTGACCCAAGGCTGCATGAGGAACAGAGCGATAGGCATCTTTCAGGACAGTGTAGCAGTGATCCAGCGTGTTGTTATCCCTGGTTGGACAATTAACATGTTGTTTATATTTTGGAAGCTCGTGGCTAAGTTTAGCTCTGTTAAAGTCACCAAGTATGATGAAAAGTGAATCTGGATGTTTTAGTTCCAGTGCAGTTATTTGTTCAGTCAGGTTTTGCAGTGCATCGCTCACACAGGCTTAAGTCACCTGAATAAGCAGAGAGGAACCTGTCGTAGAACAACAGGGGATGTTCACCTGATTGCTGAAGGACATTCACCATAGCTAAGTAGTTACCATGCTTCGAAGCAGTTTCTCCCATTGTGCGAGGTACAAGGGTAGCATAACCACGGCCCGAACGAACCCATTTAGGTTCGATCAGAGAGTAGACCCTCTCAGTTGTTGTACCTTTTTGAACGTCCATCTTTGTATTGATTTTCTGTGAAAAATCAAGTAAGATGGTTCTTATTTTACAGTGTGCATATAAATCATCACTTTTAATGTAGCATTGAGTAAATTAAACTAACCAGCCTTCAGGTTTATGTGTTTCACTGTGTTCAATAAGCCTATTATTCATAGGTACCTTATTTCAGGAATTACCTTCAATGAATCGTAAAGTTAAAACACACTTGAGCAGTGTTAACTTTATCTAGAACAACAGCTACCAACTAACCCAAGCCTGATTTCTGTTTTTTCACACAAACGCCTATAAAAGTGATCTGATTCAAATGTAAGGTTTCACTGTAAAATGTTCCTAAGATGCTGCCTCATCATGCCCTAAAAAGATGTTATACAGTTTCATTGAAACTGAATCTTAATGCATGCAACAGTCAACAGGAGAGAGCAAGGCCTTCCAGCTTATTATTTCAAATACAGGTAGTCCCCGACTTACGAGCGCTCTGACTTACGAGGTCCCGGACTTAAGAGCATGCATCTCATTAAAAAATAAAAAAATAATAATAATAATTTTTTTTTTTTTTACTTTTTTTTTTTTTTTTTATAAATGAATACATGTACAGTACTGGACAGTCACCAAGCACTTAGCCTATCCTAACACAGTTTTTAAAGATGAAGGAATAAGTTGAATTGTCTCCCTTTCACATAAAGGGAGCAAGCTCCCTATGGAGCCTGCAGGGAGGAGGGAGACAATTCAACTGACTCCTTCATCTTTAAAAACTGTGTTAGGATAGGCTAAGTGCTTGGTGACTGTACAGTACTGTACATTTATCTATTTATAAATAAAAAACAATAAAAAATAAAAATACTGTATATACTGTATATTTTTAATAAATAGATAAATGTACAGTACTGTACAGTCACCAAGCACTTAGCCTATCCTAACAGTTTTTAAAGATGAAGGAGTCAGTTGAATTGTCTCCCTCCTCCCTGCATGCTCCATAGGGAGCTTGCTCCCTTTATGTGAAAGGGAGACAATTCAACTTATTCCTTCATCTTTAAAAATTGTGTTAGGATAGGCTAAGTGCTTGGTGACTGTCCAGTACTGTACATGTACTGCAGTGACTGAGCACCTGTGGAGGAAGTGGACGCGGGCACACCTTGGCTGCCGCTGCTCCTCATACTTTTTGCTTTTTGAAGCCTTTTTTATTACTTTCTGCTGTTTTTTTTCACCGAGCCTTGTTGGACATTTCTACCTTTCTCGATTGCAGAGTGCGACAGGCGTAAGCCTGTGTACAGCACCTGTACAAGCGGACGCGGACATTTCTACCTTTCTTTGAACCTTTCTACCTTTCTTGAACGCAGAGTGCGGCAGGCGCAAGCCTGTGTACAGCACCTGTGTGAATCGGACGCGGACATTTCTACCTTTCTGTGATTAAGTTTTGTGTTTTAGTTAGTTAGTTTTAGAGCAACTGTCTTTTCTGACTGCGTTGTGGATCTGCAAACATTATAAGTTGCCGGTCAAAGCAGATGACCGCTTGTCCTGAGCCTGGGTCTGCTAGAGGTTTCTTCCTTCTAAAAGGGAGTTTTTCCTTTCCACTGATGCCATTGTGCTTGCTCAGGATGGGAGATCGTGGCGAAGCCAAGATTTGACTTGTTTGCTAGTCTAACCGGGATTTTAATAATAGTAGGGGCTGCTAGCTCCCGCTAGCTTCAACACGAATTTAGCTTCGAGTATCACGTAGCTGCACTTATTGTTCGCTTACCTGCTGCCTCTCTCAACTTCCTGTGTCCTCTGGACTGTTCTGGACTCTCTCCTGTACTCCTTCAAGGTAATGCTCGTTCGAGTTACCTCTCTCTCCTTCTTGTATATCTTTCTCGGAGCCGTGGGCCTGCTGCTAGCGGCTAGCTCTGTGCTAGCCTCCACCGGCTCGTGGATGTTGACGTATTCCGCTTCGCAGTTGTTTGAACTTAACAACTGCTCCATTCCTCTTTCTATTTCCACCATCAAACAACTGGGACTTCTGCGTAGACCTCGTTACATCCATAGAAGCTCTCGAAAGAAAACCGTTTATTCTCAAGCGAACTCGGATTCGATTAGTGCTGTCTGGACTGAGAGACGTGTCGCACCTCGATGGCGTCATCAGAACGCTGCGTCTGTAGGCCTTTGTAGTCCTCTGCGCACGAAGTGGCGAGGAAAACGTGGAGTGGACTTCAGTCTGCTTAAACCGGTTCAAAAAGCTCCTATTCCAACTGGTATTAAATTAGAACTTTTCAATGTGCAGTCACTTTCCAACAAGTCATGTTTAATTCATGATCACATTCTGGAGAAGAACTTGGACCTCATGTGTCTTACAGAGACGTGGCACCAACCAAACGTGTTCAGTTCTCTGAATGAAGCTTGTCCCTCTGGATACAGTTATCTGCAGAGAGCCCGCAGCACTGGCCGCGGTGGTGGTCTGGCTGTAATCTACCGCAGTAATTTAAAATTGTCTCATCTGTCTTCTCAGGACTTTTCCTCTTTTGAATGTCTGGCTTTCAGCTTCAAAGCCCCACTCCTGATGAATGTTATATTAATTTATAGACCTCCCAAACCGCATGTTTCATTTAACTCAGAGATGCATGACCTCCTCACTTTTTTCTGCACCTCCCCTGTGAAGACTATTTTTCTTGGCGACTTAAATATCCACGTGGACAATTCTTCTTCACC
>JBBPBX010061935.1:0-11012 GCA_038048925.1 Garcialebias charrua | reverse complement strand
TTCAACAGAATTTTATTAACTAAACTAAAATCCTTAGGGAACTGATGGGGTCTTCTGCAGTTCCCTCTGGTCTGGAACCACCACCAGCTTCTCCAGGCGTCCCACGTCACAAAAAAAGAAAGTATCAACTGAGAGATGGGTTAGGGTAAGGTGGCCAAACAGAAAATAACGCTGCCCAACTGGGCCAACTCTGTACAGAGCCGTAGAAGCCTGTTGGACAGCGGACTACCTGTACAAACTCTAGGCCTAAAGGATAAAACAAAAAAAGGCGAAAACAGGACTACCAGCCTTACCCAACCAGAAAGTTATGAAAGTAAATTTATACAAAAAAATAAGAAAACATGAGCTTACACAGCTGTCCTTCAGCGGACAGCACTCCAGAGCCCTGAGCCCAGTCTCTGAGACGGCTCAGGTCCTCTACTCTACACTAGAGTCCACACAAGCACAAGAGTCCGATAGAGCTCTAACCAACACACTCCAAAAGGAGAGCACAAATGATCTCTGGACCCCTGGACCCAACAATCTGTTTTCAGACTTTCACTAGAAGCTCTGCTTCTCTTCAAACAACTGCTTCATGCAGCAAACCTCCGTTTATTTAGACAAACCTCCGTGCCTCTCAGTTCTCAGCTTCAGACCTAAGAAGGGAGCTGTAGCAGGTGGTAGCAGCAGCAACAAATTAAGCCTGATTAGAGAGGTGCTGAGTAGTAAAAAAAAAGGTGCTTTCAGCAGGCTGCTGGGTTCAGCAGCAGACTGTAGCCTAAATGAAACAGTGATGTTTTTTAAAACTCTCACTCCTAGAGTACATAACAGACAGCCTGGATAGGTAGCTGCACAATCATATGTGAGCAGAGTGAACAGGAGAGGGCTCAGCACACATCCCTGAGGGGAGCCAGTACTGAGGGTTATGATAGAGGAGGAGAAGTTGTGGTTCCTCACTGACTGTGGTCTGTTTGTTAAGAAGTCTAGGGCCCAGTTGCAAATGGAGGGACTTAGTCCTAGTGTGAATAGTTTGTCTATCAGGGTTTGGAGGATCATACTGAACATTCACACATTGTGATCCTATTGTGACTTCTAATTCTTCTGTACAGTTTTCAGCATTTTTTCACAATTTTTGTGCTATTTCAACAATTCATATATAAAAAATATTCAGCTCTTTCAAGAGAAGGGTGATATATTATTTTATTTACGTGCACAAAGATTGGTGCACGAACTGTGCTGTTATCAAAAGGCTTTGTTCAGTTGCTGTTGAGCTCATAACAGTAAGGTGCCGTCTGCACTACCTCCCCCGTGACTATTCTGTGATTCTAATCACTGCTATTTACATAGCCCCTGATGCTAATGCTAATGACGCCCAGGGAGAGATTCATGACTTACTCACCTCGCTGCAGTGTAAATATCCTGAGGGGCTCTTCATTGTTTCTGGTGACTTCAATCACGTAGATTTACAGGTCTCCCTCCCAACCTTCAATCAGCACGTTTTCACAGCAACAAGAGGAAATAAAACGCTTGACCAGGTCTACACTAATGTGAAAGGGGCGTACACGGCGAAGCCACGCCCACCGCTCGGGGCTTATGATCACTGCGCTTTGATGTTGGTCCCAAGACAGCTTCCCCCGCTGAGACGCTCCAAGCCGGAACAAAGAGAGATCAAACTGTGGCTCCAAGATAGTACCTCCATGCTGAAAGACTGTTTTGAAAAGACAAACTGGCCTGTCTTCAGGGAGGCAGCTACGAATGGGAGTTCAGTGGATCTGGAACTTTATGCGTCCTCAGTTCTGGGTTACATCAGCACATGCTCTGAAAATGTATCCATAAAAAAACATGTTAAATCTTACCCCAACGAAAAACCCTGGTTAAATAAAGAAGTCCGCACCCTGCTAGCAGCCAGGGACACTGCATTCAAGTCCGGAGATACAGAGGAGCTGAGAAAGAGCAGGAAAGAACTGGTTGATGGCATTAAGAAGGCCAAGGCCACGTATGCACAGAGGATCGAGGGACAGTTCACCTCACAAGACCCACGGAGCATGTGGAAGGGCATCAAATGCATAACAGATTACAAAGGCAAGAACAAACAATGCCCCAGGGACCCATCTCTGCCTGATGCCCTCAATAAGTTTTATGCACGTTTTGAAGATCCAAACAGACCAGCTAGCACCAGACTCACCTCATCACCAGATGAAGAGCATCTCAGAGTGACCGCAGCAGAAGTGAGAGGCAGTCTCAGAAGGATCAACCCTCATAAAGCAACCGGACCAGACAACATCCCAGGGAAAGTTCTGAAGGAATGTGCGGACCAGCTCTGTGAGGTGCTGGCTGACATCTTCACCACCTCACTTGCACTGGAGTCAGTTCCCACCTGCCTGAAGACCGCACCATCATCCCAGTCCCAAAGAGCTCCACAGTGACTGGTCTGAATGACTATAGACCGGTGGCTCTCACCCCGATAGTCGCTAAATGTTTTGAGAAACTGGTCATGTCCCACATCAAGACAACCGTCAACATCAACGAGGACCCTCATCAATATGCATACCGCGAGAACCGATCAACAGAGGACGCCATCTCCTCTTTGGTCCACACTGCTCTCACCCACCTGGATCAGAAGGACTCATACGTGCGCATGCTCTTTGTGGACTTCACATCTGCCTTCAACACCATGATCCCCCAAACTCTGATAGACAAACTATCCACACTTGGACTAAGCCCCTCCATTTGTAACTGGGTACTAGACTTCTTAACAAACAGACCACAGTCCGTGAAGATCCACAACTTCTCCTCCTCCACCATAACCCTCAGCACTGGCTCTCCTCAAGGATGTGTGCTGAGCCCTCTTCTGTTCACTCTGCTCACATATGATTGTACAGCCACACATCCAGGCTGTCATATTGTTAAGTTTGCAGATGATACAGCGGTGGTGGGATGCATCACAAACAATGATGAGTCCAGCTACAGACAGGAGGTGGAACACCTGGAGAGCTGGTGCAAAGAGAATAATCTTCACATGAATGTGAAGAAGACAAAGGAGATGATTGTGGACTTCAGAAGGAACAAACACACCCATGCCCCACTGAACATAGGTGGATCTGCGGTGGAGGTGGTCTCCAGCTACAAATACTTGGGTGTACACTTGAATGATAACCTCAGCTGGAGCAACAACACCACCAGCCTGATCAAGAAAGGTCATCAGAGACTCTACTTCCTCAGACGGCTGAGACGAGCTGGTCTGAGCAGCCCAGTTCTCACCTCCTTCTACAGGTGTGCAGTGGAGAGCATCCTGTGCTCCAGCATCAATGTGTGGCATGGAGGCTGCACAGTTGCAGAGAGGAAAGCTCTACAGAGAGTGGTGAAGGCTGCACAGAAGTCTGTTGGAGTCAGTCTCCCCACCATCACAGACATTTACACCTCCAGATGCAGAAAAAGAGCCACCTGCATCATGAAAGACCTCACTCACCCAGCACACTCACTCTTTGCCCCACTCCCCTCAGGACGGAGGTTGAGGAGCATCAAATGTAGAACCACTAGACTGAGGAACAGCTTCTACCCTGAGGCTGTTAGACTCATGAATAAATAAAAGTTATGGAAACTACACCTTCAACAGTCACCATCCTTCCATCTATTCATTATCTTAACCCACTTCATCCTTTTCAGGTCGTGGGGGGTCACTGGTGCCCATGTCCAGCCATCACTGTGGGAGAGGCAGGGGACACCCTGGACAGGTCAGGACATGTCATATGCAAGGTTAACACAGGGTTAACAGTACAATGAAATGCTTAGGACGAGAATAACCGATTCACTGATTCAAGAACCGATGTCCATCACAGGGACACATGGAGACAAACAACCATTCACTCTCTCTCTCACCTTGGGACAATTCAGAGTTACCATCAGTCTCTGCAAAATATCACATCATGCTGATGCTGATCTGTTTTCTTGTTGCTGTGTTCATCTGTGACCATCTGCTCATACAGACTCATGTTCGTGCTGCTGTTTATAATGATGTTTTTCTTTCCACTACATTAGGGCTTAGTGTATTACTAGTTGATGTTTCTCTTAGTTAATTCTAGATGTTATTACTGTTTTTCTCTTGCATTTGTTGTTGGATGTAACTGGGACCCCGTGTACATAATCTCGTTTTCATCACATGTACCACATGCGGTGCAAATGACAATAAAGACTCTCTGACTCTGATATAACTTTTGGTATGGGTGCAACTTTAGCTTTTTGAAATATTTGGCATTTTCTGCCATTTTTTTTATCATAGAAAATGAATTGAGCTCATTCTACATCCTTCAAATCTTTCGATCTGTTTACAACCTTTTACTGCTCCTTTCTCAATCTGGCAAAATATCAGTCAGAACATTTACTCATCCTCAATCTGTCTGAGACATGCTGTGATTCAACTCAAGGTAGTGCACTGGCTGCAGTTGTCCAAAGACAAGTTGTCCAAGATCAAAGCTGACCTGGACCCTGCATGTAATCATTGTAANCTGGGGGCCAGAGTGGGCGACATTGAATCTTATCTGAAACAGCAGGCTAAATTCAAGGCTAAATACAGTAAGGTTGTTATTCATATTGGCGATAATTACACCCAGTTACACCAATTGGAGGTCACTAAAATTAATGTGGCTTCAGTGTGTGACTTTGCTAAAACCATGTCGGACTCTGTAGTTTACTCTGGCCCCCTTCCCAACCTGACCAGCGATGACATATGTTTAGCCGTATGTCATTGTTTATTCACTGGGTGTACAGGTGGTGTTCTGACAACAACATGGACTAGGTAGATAACTGGAGTGCTTTTTTGGGAAAACCTGGTCTGATGCGGATAGATGGCATCCATCCCACTTTGGACGGAGCCGCTCTTCTTTCAAGAAATGTGGCAGATTTTGTTTACTCCCCAAATTATTGACAACCATGGGTCCAGCCCAGGAAGCAGATTTGTAGTCCTCCACACATCTCTGCTTCTTCTCCTCTGTTACCCACCAGTGTCAAGTCGCCCACGGCTCAAATTAAATAAACCAAAAAAATCAGCTGTAAAAAGATTAACCATAAAACTTATTAACATAAACACAGTTATTTAACCAGAACAAAACAATAAAATAATTAATTGTGGATTGCTGAACATGAGATCTCTTTCCTCTAGATCCCTGTTAGTTAATGATCTGATAACTGATCATCATATGGATTTATTCTGTCTGACAGAAACCTGGCTACAACAGGAGGATTTTGTTAGTATAAATGAATCCACTCCTGTTCATCATTTAATTTTCCATGTTCCTTGAAGATCCGGCCGAGGTGGAGGAGTACTTTTAGATGTAGCCCCTACACTGTGGAACCTGTTGCCCCTTCATATCTGAAAGGCTTTAACGCTTGGTGTTTTTAAATCTCACCTTGAAACACATTTGTAGTAGCTTTAATACAACATGAGAGTTGACATATTTGTATAATTTTGTTTTATTTAATTTCCACAATTTTACCTGTGTTTTTATGGTTTCTTGTATTCTGCATTGCAATTTTGCAGTTTGTTTAGTGTGGAGCACTTTCCCAATGACAGTTGTTTTTAATGTGCTATACAAATAAATTTGATTTGATCTGATTATTAAACTATGAGGTATGCACATACACATACTTTATCACGTCATTTTGTTGCTGAGTGCACTCTGTGCGTCATGGTTCAAGTTAGGCAGGAAGTGAATTCACCAATATAAAACCTTGACGTAGAATTAAACGTAAAAACAAATTAAAGAAAAAAACATTTGCGTCACTTGAACATTTTACAGTTGAATAACAGGTAGATATACCTGATATTCATGCCAAATTATGCTCCTCTGACATGTTTCTTTTCATAAAAATAGCCATGTGCAAAAGCAATGACTCATCATGGAAATGGGTGAGGCTTTGAGAGAACACCTTGTCTGAAATGAAAAGTGAAAGGATGTCAAGTGCGTCTAACATAACGTAACAGATCTCTTGTTTTCATTGTGGTTTTGTTTTGACATTAAAACAGAATAAGAAAGCTGGTTGTCAGAAGAGATAAACAGAGAGAATTTATTGACCCCAAAGGAAATTGATAGAATTCACAGCCTCAATAATAATAAAAAATAAAGACATGGCAAACAAGCCAATTACACATGTTAAAGACCAAAACAATGCTTAATTCCATAAAATAGCAAACATCATAGATGTTATAAATATTTAAAGGCAGAAAGGATATCACAAGATTAGGGATGGGGCAGATCCGATCCAGTATCGGTATCCGATACCAGCATTATTTAAGTATCGGGTATCGGATCAAACCTGCTGATATTTTTCCGATACAGCTTCAAAGAGCACTTGTGTTCAATCACATTCTGTGACTGCATTTCTTAACATAGTGTGAGATAAACCCAATGAACAACACTCTTAAGCCATACAAAAAGGAACCCATTGACTTTAACAGCACATAGGACAGGAGGCAATTATACCACACACATGTCCTCCTTACTCATGGTGCAGCTGAAAAAACTAAAAAAGCGCTAAGCATTATGGGAAAGACAACACAGCCACTCCCCTTAACCAATAAGAGAGTTGATTTTGTTGTCTTTCCCATTATAACCAATAGTTATAACCAATAGTTTGTCCAGCTAAAGCTGAAAAAACTAAAAAAGCGCTAAGCATGATGGGAAACACAACACAGCCACTCCCCTTAACCAATAAGAGAGTGGATTTTGTTGTCTTTCCCATAATGCTTAGCGTTTTTTTAGTTTTCCAGCTTTAGCAGTGAGCCATGAGCTACTGTTGTTTTTAGTTTTCCAGATTTAGCTGGAAAAGTTTTCCAGCTAAATCTGTTTTCCAGCTATAATCCACTCTCTTATTGGTTAAGGGGAGTGCTATGTTGTCTTTCCCATCATGCTTAGCGCTTTTTTAGTTTTTCAGCTGCACCATGAGTAAGGAGGATATGTGTGGTATAATTGCCTCTTGTCCTGTGTGCTGTGAAGGTCAGTGGGTTCCTTACTGTAAGGCTTAAAAGTGTCTTCATTGGGTTTATCTCACACAATGTTAAAATGAATAGTTTGGATGCAAAAGTTTCATTATATGGAGGCACATACCTGAACAGTATCGGATCGGAAAAGTATCGGTATTGGTCGATACTGAGTTAATAAGTATTGGTATCGGATCGGAAGTGAGAAATGTGGATCGGTGCATCCCTACACAAGATAGCCAGTGCAAAGGGTACAGACCTGTCCAGCCAACATCATCTTTCCCATCCACTTCTGTTAACTTGAATAATCAACATAACTTTTTTAGTCTATTAGTTGCGCATTGTTGTGAAAGCAACCTATCACAGAATGTACTCATCTGCCTTGTGATGGTAACAAGCAGAAGATGTGTGATGTTGTTACAGATATCCTGCAGTCTTGACTGAGAAAACACCAGCAAGAGTTTCTTGTAGTTGTTAAAGGTTGCCTGCCTTTTCCGGAGGTACTTCCTACTCTGCCATTTTCTACATTGTATGTCAGTGTTCTCAGACCAGTCCAGCTTTTAGTCACCAGCTCCAGGCACTTGTAAGACCTACCACTCCAACTGTCTCCTCTTTGATGTACACAAATTGGAGGAAAGGGGCACTGCTGGAAGTATTACACAAACTCTTTAGTAATGGACTGTACTTACATAGCACCTTTCTACCTTATCAAGATTCAAAGTACTTTACAACACAATCTGTGCCCTAATTTATCCATTCATACAGCACTCTACTAGATCCATCCATCCATTATTTTCCGCTTGTTCGAAAGTCAGGTCGCAGGGGCAGCAGCTTGATCAGGGAAGCCCAGACATGTCTTTCCACAGCCACCTCTTCCAGCTCTTCTGGGAGGATTCCAAGGCATTCCCAGGCCAACCGAGAGACATAGACTCTCCAGCGTGTCCTGGGTCTTCCTCGGGGTCTCCTCCTAGTTGGACACTCTACTAGATCATATAGACTAATCCGTGCTTTAGATCACATTCATACACCGATGGGACACACATCAAAGACACACATTTTGTCCTGCACGCCGCAATTTGCCGGCACGTCTTTGTCTTGTCTACGTGTTCAAGAACGCAAGTATAGCCGTGAATTCCTGCTTGATGTCGGAAAAACCGCTCATTTGGGAATAAACAGCGAACTCCAGGAGAAGCTACATGAGCTCGAGGAGGAGTTACGTGAGCTTCGTGACTGCGAGCTGCTCTGGAAGCCAGCCCCGAGCTTCCCTTCATCGCGCCCGCCGTGGAAGTACCACAAGCGGCGTGACGCTTCACCGCGCCCGCCATGGAAACGCCACAAGCGGCGTGACAGGAAACAGAAGCGGGGTAAACGCGGAGGTATCAGAGCTAGGCTAGCAGCTAGCCCACACAGGCCGGCTATTCCATCCATGGTTCTGGCTAACGTGCGCTCCTTGGACAACAAATTGGATTATATACGCCTGCTACGAACGACACAAAAGACTGTGAGAGACTGCTGTGTGTTTGTATTCACGGAAACGTGGTTCTTCTCAATCCGAAAGGCATTTCTCCCATCTCTGTGCTGCTGTTGGGGTGGTTCTAAATGCTCCTGTGCAGATTCTTAGTGCTTGATGTTGGATATTGTCTAGTTTCTCTAGGTGAGTTTTTGCTGCAGATCTATAGATTACACTGCCATAATCTATATTTGACCTGATCAGCCCGGTGTATGTTCTCTTTAATGCTGTTCTGTCCACTCCCCATTCATTTCCCGCCAAACAGCTCATAATATTTAAGACCCTTTTACATTTATAATTTTTTGTATGTGAATATTCCATATTAGTTTCTCATCAAACCACACTCCCAAAAACTTTATACTATTAACTTGTTCCATTTCTTGATTATATAGTTTCAGTTTTATGACTTCTATATTTCTTTTCCTAGTAAATATCCTTGCCTTTGTTTTTGCCACTGAAAATTTAACCCCCCACTGTATTGCCCATCTTTCTATTTCATTAATAGCCTTTTGTATTTTTACTACTGTTACTTCTACATTTCTTCCTTTTTTCCAAAATGCACCATCATCTGCAAAGAGTGAACAGCCCATCCCCTCCTCTAATTCTACAAAAACATCATTTATCATTATTGAAAACAATAAAGGACTTATTATGCTGCCTTGTGGTGTCCCATTTTCTACATCATAATTCTCAGAATATTTGTTTCCTATTCTAACTTGTAATGTCCTTTTTGATAAAAAGTTTTTGATCCATTTAAACGTTTTCATTTCATTTATTGATTCATTCATTTATAATAAAAAACAAGATTCGAACCGCCAACCTTCCGATCGAGGGACGACTGCCATTACCACTACGCCACGGCTGCCCCTATCTAGGGGTCTTTCCAATCTATTGGTGATAATTGGACAATGCGACCTATACACAGGTGCGACCTATACACCAGAAAATACTGTAAATTATTAAAATAAACTCAACTCTCTGAAACTGTCCCAATTATTTAAGATTATTTATCTACAGTGTGCAAACAAAGGAATCATGACAGAAATGTTCTATTAACACATAATTCAGGGTTTCTGCAGGTTTCAACAACTCAAATTTAAGACTTTTTAAGACTTTTAAAGACCAATATGAATCAAATTTAAAACCTATTAACATATGTAAACGACAGAAATGTACAGAAGAAATGCATAATTACTAAACTACTTGAAAAATAACTTTATTCAAAAAACGAAATGAACACATTTTACATGCAGTGTTGTTGATAATGGAGAACAAAAACATCTACCGGTAGCCATGAGGTTGAAGATGCTTGTATGTGGACTGTATAAATCTGAGCTCCTCTCCCTTAGCAGGAATCTCCTCCTAAATGTTCTTCAGATCAGCTGCTTTATTCTTGCTAGCTCTCCTCAGAACGTTTGACTTTGTTATCAGCTGAGCCATCTGACTGCCAGCCTTGCCTTCAGCCTGCTCTGCAAATTTGTCTGCATCTTTGGAAAGAACTGTGGTGCTCCTTTTTTTGAGTTCCTCCAGGTAATCTTCTGCTGCCTTTCTCTTTTGGCCCTGTGCAAAAGATTCCTTCTTTCTCTCCGTTTCAAGATGAAGATGGTATCTGGTCCTGGCTGATGCCACGGAGTTCAAGAGTTCTTTTGTGAGAGGGACTTTGGTAACGCCTCCATGTTGAGTGACATAGTCACATATAAGTCTCTGTGCTATTACAGTGTCCAGCTGCTTGGTTTTGGTGGTTTGATTCAGGCTTTCATCGAACATGAGCACAAACGGTCCAGTCACTTTGGAAATTAGTTCTGTCTAGTCCAAAGCAGGTTATGTATGCAGTTTTATCTTTTCCACACTTAAATGATTTGGCGATGTCTGAGTCTGGAAACATCGTTTGAAACAAGTCTCCAATGTCTTCATTTGCGCTGTATGAGTGATGTTTAGTTATCACGTGGAGAATCCAGAGAACCTCCGCTCGTAATGTAGCCTCTGACCCGAAGACAACATGAAGGTCGCTAACAGGAGCTGCTGAGCCGTTGTCTCTCCGAGGCAGAGTAGATGAACCAGTGCTGGAGCTGGAGCAGCAGAACTGGCTAATAGCGGTCGTCTGTCTCAGGCCTTTCACAGCGCTAACGTGCTTGTCACTTTTTGAATGAGACTCTAAGCCCGTACACCCAACGTTCCGAGTTTAATGTTTCTTTCACATGAGCAGCAGTAGGCCTCAAAGTTGCTGTTTGGCGAAGGCTTTAACCAAATCTTAAACTCATCCCTCTCAAGCCAAGTGTTGTTAAATTTGCATTTCCCCATGTTAGCAACAGCATGCCGTATTCTTCTTATGCTGTTATTGATGTCGTCGTCGTCGTCTTCTTCTTTTATTCTTGCCCACCGACGATCACCTGACATGGACTCTCACGAAAACCGATTGGCTGCAATTAGGGCTGCAACTAACAATTATTTCGATAAACGATTAATCGGACGATTATTTTTTCGATTCATCGATGAATCGGCAAAAATAAAAAAAAACAAAGTTTTAATTATCACCTCTTTATTCCA
>JBBPBX010061934.1:0-13988 GCA_038048925.1 Garcialebias charrua | reverse complement strand
TATAATCATATTATAACTTTCAGTTTTTATGTTAATTTCATTTACCTTATAGTCCTTAGCTTTAAAAAAAATAATTAAACACAAGACAATCTGTGAAACCCAACAAGAATGATATAAAGATCACATTATTACATTTTTGTGTGTTTGCATAAAATCCGTTTAAAATTATTGTTTTACCGTATAAATAATTTATTATTAATTAAATACAAATAAAATATTGTTTTCATTCATTGCAGTGTTCCTTCAACATTGTGGTCCGATTTTCCCTCAACTGTTTTTTTTTTTCATATTCTTATTAAATATTTGTTATAAATTTGCTCAGAATCAGCCTCTCTTGTGCGTTTTGGGTTCAGCTTCTTGGGTCTTGTGCACGTTGCCAAAACTAAATAATTAAATAAACCCTCAATTATAAATTCTACGGGAAAAATTGTGGAAAAGTTTATAAAGATTAAACTGTATTCATAAATGTAAAACTGTTCAGCCAATCATATGAGAGTGAGGGGGATGACTCACATGGTGACGTCACTCAAATCATAAATACCTGCCCAGGGTTTGAGCGCTCAGACTCACAGAAGAGAAGAGAAGAGAAGAGAAGTGAGAGACTCCAAGGCTAAAAGAAGAAGAAAAATCCATCGGAGCTTTTGGAGTATGAACAGCCTCACTTTTTCAGTTTTTTTGTTGGCAACTTACTTTCTTGCCTGCAATGGAGGTAAGTCAGATTCAATTAAGGCAGGGAGGAAATTATTAAAGTTACATTCTCTTAAAATCATTGAGATGTTTTCACATTTTTTATTTTGAAACCTAGACAGCATAAAGAAAAAAAAACAGTTTGACACTTTTCTAGGACTTTGATTTGCTAATAAATGTTCAACATGGTCTTTTCAAGGTAACCCATGTTGCTCCCAGCCATGCCAGAACAGGGGTGTGTGCACAGCAATGGGACCAAATGATTATGAATGTGACTGCACCCGGACAGGATATCATGGACAAAACTGCACAACGCGTAAGTAAAGAAAAAAGTGCACATATAAAGTGAGCTTCTCGCTGGGACTTGTTCAGTTAAATATTAACAATAATAATAATAATTATCCTTCATCTCTCGTGTTTAATGTTGCAGCTGAATTCCTCACCTGGATAAAGGTTTCCCTGAAGCCATCACCCAATACCGTCCATCACATTCTCACCCACTTCAAGGCTTTCTGGAACATTGTCAACAGCATCTCATTTCTCAGAGATTCCATCATGAGATATGTGCTGACATGTAAGTCTCCTCAAGGCAAAATGCAATTTTTTTGGCATATTAAATCATTTGTTCAACAGTTGTTTGTCTATAATAAAAGATTTATGTTTGTTTCTTCTAGCTCGATCCCACCTGATTGATAGTCCTCCAACTTATAATGCAGACTACGATTATAAAAGCTGGGAAGCCTACTCCAACTTGTCCTACTACACACGTGCCCTTCCGCCTGTGCCACGGGACTGCCCAACCCCTATGGGAGTTGTAGGTGAGTACAGCGTCTTTGGCACAGGAGAACCAGTTATTTTAGATTCTTAAATACTGCATAAAGAACAGTTTGGACCCATTACATCATAGAAATCAGATAAAGTGTTTCTTTTATCCTTGACTGATACGTAAATATTCTCAGTGAACCATGAACCTGCCTCAACAAGCAAAAAATGAAACCGCAACATAATTTGCATAGTCTTGACACAGAGGTTACGTTGTGGACACAAACTGGTTTGATAAAAAATGTTCATGGGCGTTTGTGTTTTTATTTTTGGTTTTCCAGGTAAAAAGGAATTGCCCGACATCAAGGTTTTGGCCGAGAAGCTCCTGGTGAGGAGACGGTTCATTCCAGACCCGCAGGGCACCAGCTTGATGTTTGCTTTCTTCGCGCAACATTTCACGCACCAGTTTTTCAAATCCGACATGAAGAATGGACCTGCTTTTACCGTGTCTCAAGGTCATGGGGTGAGCATAGCAAAACGCCAAAAAGTGGAACCAAGAAAGGACCTGGTAAAAATAAAAGTACTGTAAATGAATACAAGCTGAACAGTGTGGTTCATGTTTTTTTTTTTAGGTGGACCTCAGCCACATCTATGGCGGCAACCTGGAAAAGCAACACAAGCTCAGGCTCTTCAAAGATGGCAAGCTTAAATATCAGGTAGAGAGAAGAAAACTGCATTTCTTACATAAACATTTCAAATGTGCGTCTGCCTAACTTCCTCTTCTCCTGTTGCGCAACTCTACAGATAAGAAACGGAGAAGTGTACCCCCCTTTGGTTAAAGATGTTGGCGTTGAAATGCACTACCCCCCTCATGTCCACGACTCTCAACGCTTTGCTGTTGGCCACGAGGCGTTTGGCCTGGTCCCTGGGCTCATGATGTACGCCACGATCTGGCTCCGTGAACACAACCGGGTTTGCGATGTGCTGAAGGAAGTTCACCCAGACTGGGACGATGAAAGACTCTTCCAAACGTCGCGGCTCGTCCTGATTGGTGAGTGTCAAGAATTCTGCAAAGACAATTTACGAGCACCTCCTGCCATATCGTGGTCAGGCAAGTGAAGAGCGAGGAAATTGTGTTAAATGTGGAAGTTGTGAATAGAGGAAGTAGGTTTTTTTATATTTTGGTAATCAACTACATTGTTGCATTCGGAGAAACAAGAACAGGCTTTACAGTGTACGCTTGGCATCAGAAAGAGGTTAATAATTGTAACAATGGGGGAAAGAATCGTTTTTGTTCATTTGTTTGTCTTGTTTTGATCCTCACATGTTTTGTGCCTGCATCAAGTTAAATAGATCATTTGTCCTGCAGGTGAGACCATCAAGATTGTGATTGAGGACTACGTGCAGCACCTGAGCGGGTACTACTTCAAACTGAAGTTTGATCCCGAGCTGCTCTTCACCCAGCGCTTCCAGTACCAAAACCGCATCGCGTCCGAGTTTAACACGCTGTACCACTGGCACCCACTGATGCCGGACAGCTTCCAAATTGACGGGAAGGATTACAGCTACAAGGAGTTTGTCTTCAACACCACAGTGATGACCGAGCACGGCATCAGCAGCCTGGTGGACTCGTTTACCAAGCAGATTGCGGGACGGGTAAGAACTGCTAATGTCGTTGCTGCGACACTGTAACACAAGACTTTAGAGCTTCGTGGGCTCACCATTTAATTTTCTTGTACAGGTTGCTGGTGGTCGCAATGTTCCAGGACCCATTCTGTACGTGGCCATCAAGTCCATAGAACACAGCAGACAAATGCGTTACCAGTCTCTTAATGCATACAGGAAGAGGTTCTCCATGAAGCCCTACAGCTCCTTTGAGGACTTGACAGGTGAGACACATCACTTGCAAAACCTTGTAGGTGGAAAAGATGATGCAAGGGGATTTGTGCAGAAGCTATTATCAACACTACCTCACTTCACCAGTTTGTTAATTATTGTTGAACGTGCCAAAAGCTATTGTGCCATACTTCATTATTAAGTAAATAGTTTGAACTTATACTGCTGCAGCTTTAAAGGCCGGGTATTTATTTATATGACTTTAAAAGCCAGATGCTCGTTTTATCTTGATGTAATGTAAGCAAGACTGTCATCACAAAGAGCAGGATGTGAACACATGCGATGCTTTCTGCTTCCTTAAAGGGATATTTATCGAGAATTAAAAATTAACTCTTTCCATTAAAACATTTACTTATGCAAGCCGTGGGGGAAGTACAAGGAAGTTGACTGAATAGATGTCAGCTGGTCGAAACAGAAAGTATTTGGGTTAACTTTGTGACTGAGCCAGTGAGACAAGCTAAACTGAATGGCTGACTGAAACTGTTTATGTTTGTTTCAGGAGAGGAAGAAATGGCCGCAGTGCTGGAGGAGATGTATGGGGATGTGGATGCCGTGGAGCTCTACCCTGGCCTGCTGGTGGAGAAACCCCGTCCCAACTCCATCTTCGGCGAGACAATGGTGGAGATGGGTGCTCCTTTCTCCCTCAAGGGCTTAATGGGGAATCCCATTTGCTCCCCTGAGTACTGGAAGCCCAGCACCTTCGGAGGCAGCGTGGGTTTCAACATTGTCAACACGGCCTCCCTGCAGAGGCTCGTCTGCAACAACGTGCAGGGATCCTGCCCAATGGCGTCCTTTTACGTGCCCGACGTTAAAGAGACCGGGTCCACGGTCATCAACTCAAGCACGTCGCACTCGGGCCACAACGACGTCAACCCCACCGTCATTTTAAAAGAAAGGACTTCTGAACTCTAGAAATTAAATGAAAAACCAGTCGATTTTTAAAGTACTGTATTTATTTATTTATTTATGTATTTATATGTTTTTTTTATTTATAAGATAGGAAAAAACAGTTTGAGACTATTTTTACTGTCTGTATTTGTACCGTTTTTAATAATTATTGAGGAAAAAAATCATATATATTTATTAAGAAACTTAAATTATTGTTCTAAAAAAGCTAAGTCTGGTCCTCTGGACACTCAAAAAACAAAACAAAGCAAAAATAACCAGGATGGATTTTGGAACATGGATTTTTTTATTTATTTATTTGCTTTTTTGTTGTTGTTGCTTTGTTTTGTTTTGTTTTTTGAGTGTCCAGAGGACCAGACTTAGCTTTTTTAGATTTTTCTACCTGGATTATTGAGCATGCATCAGGGTTAAATTATTGTTCTTTTAATGAACTTTGCCTGATACTTGATGTTTACTTTTTGACTGTCTTAGTTTTATTTTCCACAGCTTAAATCTTACATTTCCAGTTTTTTGTTCGTATAGTTAAAGTTCTTCAGAGAGGACAGCCTTGCAAATCTAAATGTTACAGAGTAACTGCAGCAAAGCATTGTAACAAGGACATTTACAATGACTGATGTTTTTTTATTTATCTGATTTAGCGTACAGTGAACTGCATTCCTATTTCAGTATTGGTTTATTGTTCTTTTTTAGTGTGTGACTACTGATAAAGACATCTTGGATGATAGTAACTCTTTAAGCTGCAGTGTTCTTCTGATGAACTTGTCCTGAAGGAACTGTGCAGTACGATTGTATAAGGATGAAACTTGCTGGCAGATATCTGCTAATTTCCGTAAATTAATCCAGCAAACACTGGCAGGAAATGGAACGTTTCTTAAAAATAAAACTGTTTTCTTTTACACTTTGTGGTTCTATTGTTTTATTTTATCATCTGGCTGTGATCCTTGGATCAGAAAGTTTTCCTGCTTCCTCTCAGTCTTTTTTTTAAATCAAGCATGAACGGTGCTCTCAAATTATTCACTCTTTTCAGTATTTTTCATGATAAATCGTTTTGTTTGTAGTTTATCAGATCAACCTAAATTCACTGAAATGACCGTTTTTGTTTGAAAAGCATTGAAAGCCTTGAAATTCAAATTATGCACAATCTTGTGCTCAAAACAGGTTTCGTGACTAACTTACAGCTACTACCACATCAAATTTTAGCTCAATATCCATTCAAGTGACCAAGTTGTAGCCATTGTGGCGTTGGCTAATGTCAATAAGCCATGGCTGCCATCTTTAATTAAACCGAGTTCAAAAGTGAATCCGTTGTAGATACAGTGATAATTTCCTCCAAGTTTTATTGAAAATGTGTTTCAAGAGATAACTTGCTTGAAGACACAGTGGCAGGGTCAAAATCATTATCTTCGCCTTTGCATTTGTTTAATGGTAAGAAAGGAAATAGTGACAGCTTATTGTGTTAAAACTCAGTTCTCTTGATGGTCCTTTTTGAATCCACCTGTGTAAAAAACTGTACACTGGACAACATTTCTTCACAGACACACATATAATTACGTGGTTACAGTGCATGTGTTAGATGGTGGTCAATGAGCTGGACTGAACAGATTTTATATGAAGATACTTGCTGGTCAGTGCCACACTCTTGTAATCCTGAGTTTACGGGTTTGAGTCCAGGTTGCGTCAGGAAGGGCATCTGGCGTAAAACAATTCCCAAATCTTTCATGAGAGCTCACTCGCTGTGCAACCCCTGAAGAAGGGAGCGGCTGAAAGAAACTCAGTAATAATTATAAGTAATACCTTTAAATGTCTGCACTGGTTGTCAACACTAACTTCAAAAGTCAGAAGCTTGACGTTAGGGATAATTTGGTTCTTTTTTTTTTCTTTTTGTTTTCCCAAACACAGTTTAAACTAACCTGAGAACATAAACGTAATTCAACCAATATATATATATATATACATTAATTATGATGCATCTGTACAAGTTTGAAGCAACTTCGATAAATTAAAGAAGCTCTCATTGACATAATTTAATATAAAATGTCTCCTAAAGACAACAATTTGAGGTCAATCTGTTGGGCCTGCAAGATTAAATTACTTTTTTTAAATTTCAAATTAGCCAATCAATAAATCAATAAAATACATATGAGTTTCAACTCCGTAAAAGCAAAAGCAAAACCTTGCATCATTTCAGCCAGCATTTGTCAATGTATGCGAGCCAAGTGTGTTTTTGTTTTTTTTGCAAGTGAAGTTTCACTTGTCAACAGTATTTTCCTAACAGAGCACTTTGCTCTCAGACTGCAGGTTTACTTGTGGTTCCTAGAGTTTCCAAAATCAGAATGGGAGGCAGAGCCTTCAGTTATCAGGCTCCTCGCTTGTGGAAACATCTTCCAACTTCTGTCCGTGAGGCTGACACCTTGTCTACTTTTAAAACTAGGCTCAAGTCTTTCCTTTTTGATCAATCCTATAGTGTCAGCTTGGGTTTCCTGACCCCTTAGTTATGCTGCTATAGGCTTAGACTACTGCAGAACAAATGGACATAATTTCATCAAATGAACAGTTACAAATAAATAGTTTGTATTTGTAATTATTTCTATCTTATGTGTTTATCTTTCCTCTTAGTGAGGGACCTGCTCATCCGCTCGCCTCTATTCTGGACCTGACATTCTGTGTTTGTTCCTCCTTCCTGTCCTCTCAAACCCAGCCGGTCGTAGCAGATGGTCGCTCGTCCTGAGCCTGGTTCTGCTGGAGGTTTCTTCCTGTAATGAGTGAGTTCTTCCTTTCCACTGTTGCCTTTGCATTAGCTCAGGATGGGAGACTTTGACGAAATTAAGTTTCAACACAATCTGATTTCTTCCTCCTTTAGATACACAACTTTACTAATTGGCATTAGTCAAAGTCAAAGTCAACTTTATTGTCAAAACTGCAATATGTACAGGACATACACAGGATTGAAATTGCATTTCTCTCAGTCCCTCGGTGCAACAGTAACCATTTAAACACTAAAACACTAAAAACACTAAAACATTTAATAAACATAAGCATAAAATGAAATAATAAAAGTGTAATACTGTCCTGAGTTTTTGCATAGTAGTTTTTGCATAGTAGTATAAAAGTATGAAAAGTTACACCAACACTAAAACACTAAACATTTAATAAACATAAGCATAAAATGAAATAATAAAAGTGTAATACTGTCCTGAGTTTTTTGCATAGTAGTATAAAAGTGTAAAAAGTATATCTATAAAATAAAATGAAGGTTCTGGCATTGACATTTGTAATAGAGTGACAAAGCAGCATATGAAGTTTATGTACACAGTATATGTATGAGGTAGTTGATATTGGTATAGAGGTAAAGTGGCATATGCAATAAGGCTAGTAAAAATATATATATATATATATATATATATATATATCAGCAGTAGTGTAGATATAAAAAGTAGTGTAAATGTAAACAGTAGTAATAATGTAAACAGTAGTAATAAATGTAAACAGTGAATGTAAACAGTAGTATGACTATAGGCAGTAATGTAATACAAACATTAGTGCAAATATGAGAAGTAGTGCAAACTGAATGAGCACATGACCGTGAGTTGAGTGAATTAATAATGTACAGTGTGAATGTTTCTGCTCAGTGCCCTGAGATGACTTCTGTTGTGACTTGGCGCTATATAACTAAACTGAACTGAATTAAGGATCAAAGTGTCAATAACAGACTGGACTGGAGGCCTCACACTGAAGCTGTAAATAAAAGAGGATGATCATGCTTTCTTGACTGAACTGTCCTTCAATGTGAGCTCTTTTAGAGTTCGTCTGGTTTGTTGTGGGGACAGCACTAGTGCCAGAGACACCAACAGACGAAATACGGTAATCTTACAATGAAGTCTTGCTCCATTGTTGGCTGCAGACTGGAACAATTAGAAAAGGTGGTGGAGAAAAAGGATGTTGAACAAATTGTCCATGAAGAACAATTCAGAACATTCTCTCCACGTCACACTAGAAAGACCTCAGAAAACCTTTTCTAACAGACTGCCTCAGCTCTGCTGTTGTAGCAACCACAGGAAATCATTTTAGCCACTGATCATTACCATCCACATCAAAATTTGCTACCTTTGCACAATTTTAAACCATATTTTAATAATAATAATAATAATAATAATGAATTTAATTTATAACGCACTTTTCATTAACAAAAATCTCAAAGTGCTACAAAGTGCAACAAAATCAAAAATAAAACAAGTGATAAAACAAGTAAAATCAATAATAATATCAACTAAGATCAAAGATAAAATCATGAGGAGGCAGAGTAGGCTCACTTAAAAAGAAAGGTCTTCAAGCCGTTTGTAAAGTCAACCAGTGACTATTTTGCACATCTGAAATCCTTTATCGCAAGGCTTGAGTTCTTTTTTGTTGTTGTTTCATTTGCATCCTTTTCAGTATTTTGTTGCTGTGTCATCTGTTGCTGCAACAAATCAACATCTCAGGTGGAGATTTATCAAAATAAAATCCACCCTTCCATGTATACTCGTGATAAATGAAAAATATGGCCATATAAAAGTGGATGTGTCATGAATAATCCTAAAGCTTTCCAATAGTCCATGATGTTGGGGAGTTAAAAAAAAAACTCTCTTGGGATGCAAAGGGCTGTTTTACTGTAAATGAGGTGTGAGGAGCTCGTACAGTAAGCCTGGCCTCAGCAGAATGAGCTGGCAGTGTTGCAGGGGATGACGGAAAACAATGTTTGTGGGGTACCCAATCCAGTGAAAAGAATGAAGACGTGACTGGCAGCACAGAGTGGTGAGTCAGACCGTCAGACCGTCAGACATCACCCTTTTCTCACCACAGACAATAGGTTTTCCATCACATCACATTTTTCTGCTGAACCATAGAGCATATTTACTTACACAAGTTCCACTGTCCCACTGAAAACACACCCACACACAGTGCTGCAAACATTGTATTAATTAAGTCATGTGCATCAGTTTTCATCTCAGCTGAAGCATATGAACAGTTGCTTCTCCGTAACATCATCATTGTTCTGCTCTTCAAAGCGATGGGATATCCCAGTAAAATGAACTTGACTCAGTGGAGAATGAAAATGAGCTGATTGTTTGAGATACACAATGTGGTAGCTGCTAATTCCTCCCTGGCAGATGCTTGAGCACGACTCTTACTATTTGATCGAGCACCAGTATGTGGCGTGCCCAGATCCTAATCTATGAGACCGAGCAGGAAAACACATCCTGCTTTGTGTGGACGTAATGAGCATGAGCGGACAGTGGGCGCTGGTGCAGGAGAAGATCAGTCTGCGTTTTTTCTCCTGGAACCAGACCTGATGTGGAGACAGTGATTGAGACCAGTTACGTGACACCTCGCACAGGGGCGTGCAGAGATAAATTTCAAAATTGAAAAACAAGGGCACAATGCAACTTTTTGGTGTACTGTAAACAATTTTTTAAAAAGCGTTGCCTGGTTTGCTATACTTGCAGTGGAGATGAAGATGGTCCATTCAGAAAAGCAGAGCTGCATCCAACTCTGGATAGAGTTTTTCCCTTCATTTGTACGCTTTTATTGGACAGGAGCAACTTGATTGGTTATTACATACATTATATCTATTATGGTAGTTCAGGGTGAGTTATTTTTAATTCTAAATGAATATTCTTGTTGGACTTTTATTTAAGTGCTATTCTCCTTCAAGATACATTTACCTAATGCTAGAATAAATGCAATGTACATTATACAGCAAAGGAAGTTAGAAGATCGGACATATATCCATTATGGAGAAATGATAGGTTTTGGACGGGCGATGTGCTCCCTATTGCATAAGCCAGGGGTGTCAAAGTCAAATACATGGAAGGCCAAAAAAAACAAATTCGCTACAAACCAAGGGCCGGGCTGGTTCTATGTTTATTATAAGGGGGTGATATAAGATTTTTTTTCTCCTTTCTGCACTCTTTTCATTCAATGTTTTCTTTTTGACGTACGAGATTTCACGAGATAGTACGGAACTCGCTCGTAAGTCGGGGACTACCTGTACATCTAAAGCTTTTGAATCAAGATAGGCCAAAACTTTTTTTTTCTGGCAAGTCATTGACCTGACCAAGAGTTGACCTTATAAATTAAACAAAACAAACAAATAACATTTTTAGTGGCATATTTTAAGCTAACAATTACGTTGCACAAGAACAAGTTTGCAGAAAGTATGTCTTCTTTTCCCAGAGGGTATTGGGAAGACATATTTTTGAGTAAGCAATGCTAACTATGCTGTCATGTTGTTTTTTTGTCACATGCAGGTTAACACAAGGTCAGCAGTGCAATGAAACGTTCAGGATGAGAAGAACCAATCTGACTCACTAAAACAAACAAACAAACAAACAAGAAATACTAAAGCATACAATAAGGGTGCAAAATAAAATACCAAAAAGTGAAAAAGAAATACATTTACAAGTTTCAAAAGAAATATAATAAACAACAACATGGTATGGTGCAAGTAGGATGAATTAGTATAAATAAGTATTTCACAGGTAAGTAAAGCATATGATATATATTGCACATAACACATACTACACAGGTTGTGTGACAGGTTATTGCACAGGTAGTGAGTAACATTGAGATGAATTATGAACATACATGATACAGGCACATAGTGCAGCAGCAATAAACATATTAACTGTCACAGATGTGGCCTGGTGCAATGTTATTGTCATTAGTTCAGTATTATTATTGAGAGTTCAGTAATCTGACAGCTTGTGGATAATAACTGTCCTTTAGTCTTTTCGTGCGTGATGGCAGACTCCTGTATCGTCTGCCTGAGGGCAGTGGTGGAGAAAGTACTCAAACACTGTACTTAAGTAAAAATACAAATAAACAGACAAAAATGTACTCTAGTAAAAGTAGAAGTACCACATTAACGTTTTTACTTAAGTAAAAGTAAGTACTTGTGTTTAAAAATACTTAAAGTATTAAAAGTAAAAGTACTTGCTGAACATATTACCTAATGCAATGGTCTACAAAGTGTGCCTGCTGTATGTATATTTTCTGTAATACATTAATAGTGTAGAGTCATTTTAATGATCAATGCTGCAGATAATACATGTTTTTATTGTGTTTACTCTGTGACACAGTTCACACTTGGACTTGTGATTCTGTGTGTCAGAATTTCAGGGATGACATGCAAAGTTAAATGACATTATGCAAAATAAGAAACGGGAATGATTATACATTTGAAAGTTTTTATTTAACACAAAGTAAACCCAATGTGTCATTTTAACTGCAGTAAAAACATTTACGGTAAGTAAAAGTTGTCTGCCTGAAAAAAGGAGCATTAGACACAACTAACAAAGAGACACTGATCATTTCAACTCCAGTTTGTCATCAACTCTAGTTAAAATACTGTCTAATCAACAATGGGTCAATAGTGAACAATATTTTGACACCATTTTCAAAACTTGGACCCGAGTGTCGAGACATTTGGAGACATCTCTTGTCTCCTAACATCCCATGAACTGACACATTTTAATATTGCAGCAAGAATTTCTTGTTCAAAATCAGAAGAAGTTGGTTTTCAAAGTTTTTTGAGTCCAGTCTGGCTCTTTTGAGAGAGAGAATCTGTCCTGCTGTACAGAACAGTCATTCAATAGTTTTTCAATAGTCTTTCAATAATATTTCAATAGTCTTTCAATAAGGTAATGGGTGTTGTGTATCTTCTGTCTGACTCTCCATGGTGGAATCAATTTTGGGTGTGTTAGCAGTACTTTGGGTGTGTCCAGCTCAATGATGTATAAACTAGAATATACGTCATTGGTCCAGCTCTTCTTGCAGGCAGGTCTAATGTTACCTGCCCACTTTACAGTGATTCAATGGACCAACTCCCCTCTCAACATCAATAACTTTCAAACTAACGACAAATCAAAAAACCTCAACGTGAATGTACACATTATAGAAATGTAGTGTAGTAGAAAGTACAGATACTTAATGTAGTGGAGTAAAAGTCGAAAGTACCCACATTTAACTCTACTACAGTAATGTGTTATGTGTTCTGAAAGTTGTTAATATGAAGGGTGGGTGTAGTATTTCTTCTGGGGTGGGGATTAAGTGGATGTCCTTGATGGTGGTCTTGGACTATGCTTGGCCGGTGTACGGGCCCCGGTTGGGGCCTGTTCTCGGTGCTTCCTGGCTCTGTCGGCAGTTGGGCGGGCGCTCTTGGCCGTGTCGTCCATGTGGGATTTTGTGTCTTCCTGGGCGGCGGGATGACTGCGGTTCGCAGGGGTCGTGGCGGCCCTGGTGGGTGTGGGCTGTTGGTTCTGCTGTTGGCGGCCCTCGGGACCGTGTCCCTCTCTGGTCTTGACTCAATGGCCTGGCGGTCGGAGAGGTGTTTCTTTTGCCTCGCTCCTTGGGTGGACCTTGGCGAACTGGGGGGGTACGCAGGGTCAGCGGGGGAGCTGACTCGCTGCGGGAGCATTGTTCCTGCAGATATTTTCTCCCCATCCCTCACCACGCACCTCCGCCCTCTTCATCTTAAATTAATACATGTAGGGAATTTGAGTCTCGGGTGTGCTACAACGGTTTTACATCTCTGTTGTTCAGAACCACCTGGGACTCAATTTTATATACACTTTAGACATTCATTCATAAACATCTTCATAAAAGTCACATATAGGGAATGGAATGAGCACTATGGTTATGGGTGGCGGGATGACATCACTCTCACCCCCATGCCTATGCTCACTCAATATTATACATTTAGACAATAAGGGCCTGGGTTAGAGTTGGAGTGGAGGGGAAACTGGTAGAATGCCAGCCTTTGCTCCTTCTCTTTCCTTTTTAAGTACACTTTAGAACAACACTCACCAACAGTACATTTGGGGACGGGGGTGTGTGTGTCGGGGTCTTGATTTGTTAATTTCAATTTTATTTATTTATGTATTTATTTATATATATATATATTATTTATTTATTTTTCTCTTACCCCCCTGGTTGCCTGGCGGACATTCTGGGGGTGGGCCGTCAGGGGTTGTGCTGGGGTGTGGGGGGGTTCGGGGCCTGCGGGTTCGCCGTGGGCGGGGCTGGCAGTGCGCTCCCCCTGGGGCTGCTTGGACTCGGGTGTCCTGTCCTGTCGGCAGGGCGCGGGGTGGGCCGGATCTTGGATGTCTGCTACTCTCCACCCCAGAATGAATGGGCCTACCTCCTGGGTTTGGATGTGGGCTGCCCCATGTAGGGGGCAGGTACATGTCTTGGACCTAGGGGGTATAGAGTGTGCATCGGGATTATGAATGGAACGTGTCGTTATTGTTTGTCTTTCTGTGACTGAGGGTGAGGATGAGGGTGGGTCTGAATGAGTGTGTCTGTGTATGAATGTTTAAGTGTCAGGCTGGGACCTGGACTGCCCCCTCTCTTATACATCTGAGGCTACTTAGTGTCGCGCTCCTGCCACATGGCTCCCTGGTGGGTGTTCCTTTGCCTGCGGGTGGTCTTGGGGCCCTCACTATCTGGGGTTGGGCGCTTGGGCATTTGTCGGCTCGGCCTGGTGGCTGCCTGGTGGGGCTCGTGTCCTCTGGTCCGGTCGGGTCTGGGCCTGAGGGGTGGGCGTCCCCGGTGCCCGGGCCTCGGTGACCGGCCCTGGGGCTACGTCGGTGCAGCGGGCTCCGGCGGGGGCCTGTGAATTTGTCGCAGTTGACCCCGGGGGGTCATTGTATGTGGTCGCTGGTGGGGTTCGTCCGGTTCTTCCCCTTGGTCGGATCTGG
>JBBPBX010061933.1:0-12779 GCA_038048925.1 Garcialebias charrua | reverse complement strand
TACATACATACATACATACATACATACATACATACATACATATATATGTATGTATATATATATATATATATATACATACATATATATGTATGTATGCTGTATATATGTGTATGTATGTGTATATATTTGTGTGTATACTGTATATATGTATACTGTATATATTTGTGTGTGTATATATATGTATACTGTATATATTGGTGTGTATATATATGTATACTGTATATATTGGTGTGTATATATGTATACTGTATATATTGGTGTGTATATATATGTATACTGTATATATTGGTGTGTACAGTATATATATATGTATACTGTGTATCTAATATATGTATATGTACAGTATATATATATTTTATATATATATATAAAAGTTATATATATAGTTATATATTTTTATATATATACTGTATATAGTTATATATATACAATATATATAGTTATACTGTATATATAGTTATATATATACAGTAGTTATATATATAGTTATATATATGCTTATCTGAATATGTATATATAATATATATATATATAATATATATATATATATATATATATATATATATAATAATTACAGTATCTGAATATGTATACAAAATGTGTGTGTGAATAAATTGCTTCTTTGATTGCATCTTGTTAAACATGTACATTAAAGTATTGTATTCCACCAAAATTATTTAAATATGCTAAACTATATGTTCCTATACATGCAGTTTTAATTGCTGTATGCCTAAAATTTAAATAAGTGACAATGGGATTACTATTCAGCGTGTTATGATTGATTAAATGCGCTGATACTTTATTGTGCCTGTCAAATATATAAGGCTGAGTGCAGTGGACATCCCCAAGATGGCCGCCTGAAATCTCGTCGGCTCCAATAGGCGAGAGCAGTCCATGGGGTATCTAGTGTTCTATATAAGATATCTATGGTTGATGTTAGTGTAACATAGTTAAAATGGTTCTAGTTAAATCCTGCTAAAACTGCACCATCTGCTGGTAAAACGTTTTATTACATTCACCTTAAAAAGAGCGGGGCATTATGGGTAATCCTCAGAGCCATGAGGATCACTGATGAGGTAACGTGTCTCTGCTATGTGATAAAGAAATATTATTTATGCATTTTATAGAATATGTTTATGGTCTTAGTTTTTGTATATTATTGAAATATGCTTAATCTAGGTCACGTTAGTTCAGCTATTATATTGTTTTGTGTTTAAGAATGTTTAGTTTATGAGAAAGTGTGGTGGGAATTCCTCCACGTGGTAACATTGTGGCTACTCCTTGCAGGAGCTTGTTTATGCCAGAGACTGACCTTACCTCGATGCCCATTGTGTGAAATGCAGGTATGTTTTACTAAACCTCTTGTAGCAGATGGTTAACATAAGGCTGAGTTTTATTTAAACAGTTTTATATAAAGATACGTTTCATTTGGTTTTTTGCATTGTTCTAAAATGTATGTAAACTAAAATATACTCTACTTTCTCCGCAAGCTGAAAAGAGCTGGAGCTCCAACCCCCATCATGAGCACCTTCTACAGGGGCGCCAGAAAGTGTCCTGACCAGCTGCATCACTGTGTGGTTTGGTGCATGTACTGCATCCTGCCGCAAGAGCCAGCGCATCGTGAAAGCAGCTGAGAAGATCGTCTGCACCTCCTTGCCCTCACTACAGGACTTACACAGCAACCGCCTCACTCGGAAAGCCCTCTGCATGGCAGGTGATCCCACACACCCACTACACAGCTGCTTCAGCCTGTTGCCTTCAGGGAGGAGACTGAGGAGTCTCCAGGCTCGAACCAGCAGACGAAGAGACAGCTCTGTTCATCAGGCAGTCAGGATGCTAAACTCTCTGCCTGCTCTGCCCTCCCTCCCCCTTGTACTGCCTTAATCACAAAAAACTTTCACACATTACCACACAACACAAAGTTTTTAACACTGGACTCTGTGTCATCAATACGGGTCATTCACTCAACTCACGGTCATGTGCTCATTCAGTTTGCACTACTTCTCATATTTGCACTAATGTTTGTATTACATTACTGCCTATAGTCATACTACTGTTTACATTTACTGTTTACATTTATTACTACTGTTTACATTTATTACTACTGTTTACATCTAGACTTTTTATATCTACACTACTGCTGATATACAGTATATATTCTTTTTACTAGCCTTATTGCATAATGCCACTTTATCTCTATACCAATATCAAATACCTCATACATATACTGTGTACATTAACCTCATATGCTGCTTTGTCACTCTTTACAAATGTCAAATGCCAGAACCTTCATTTATTTTATAGATATACTTTTTATACTTTATACTTCGGGACAGTATTACACTCTATTTCATTTTATGATTATGTTTATTAAATGTTGGTGTTTTTGGTGTTGGTGAAACTTTTTATACTTTTATACTACTATGGAAAACTACTATGCAAAAAACTTAGGACAGTACTAAACTTTTATTATTTCATTTTATGCTTGTTTATTAATTGTTTAGTGTTTAGTGTTTAAATGGTTACTGTTGCACCAAGGGACTGAGAGAGAAATGCAATTTCAATCCTGTGTATGTCCTGTACATATTGCAGTTTTGATAATAAAGTTGACTTTGACTTTTGACTTTGATAAAAATGGCATCCAGTAAATAAAAGGTCAGCATTTTATTTTGTTTTTCAGGGCATTTTAGTTGATTGCTTTACTTTCTTTGAAACAGACACTCACTGGTTGTTCTTTTGTTGTAAACAAAATCCACTATACGATCACTGTAGTTTTCAATTATTTTACTGGTTACTGTATTTATGGGTAATCCTCAGAGCCATGAGGATCACTGATGAGGAGCTTGTTTATGCCAGAGACTGACATTATCTTGATGCCCATTGTGTGAAATACAGATGGAGAAATAAAGAAACAACTGATGCCAACTTGAGAAGCTCCTTGTCTTCATTAACACACCAAGAGAAGCCACCAGATCCACATAGGTCACATTGGTGCCGTGACTCGTCGAGAACCACATCGGACCGGGCTGGTGACTTCTGATCCTCACGTCACTGGAGCTTCACTCTACCACCTGGGTTCTCAACAATAGTCTAAGTAGCGTATCAGAGTGTGTTTATAAATCCTTGTGTAAGGATTTTTTTGTTTTTGAATGCTCTTGGACTTTTGTCAAAATGAGTTCCAGTAATTTTGGACAATCAAACGTGACTCCACTCTGTATTGGTATAGGTAGGGGGTTCTTTAACACCCCTGTTCCATTTTCATTGGGTGACTCATTTGTGACTGGAGAAGCTGTTACACCCAGTAGTCAGACCTGTCCTAATATGCAACCTCCTCAGTGTTCTAGCACATCCATCCCAGATTCTCATGTTAATAATGCTGGGTTAGTAGATCAGATGAGCACTATAGTCCAACAAATAGGGCAACAGCTGGCTGATAGTGTTATAGCACACCTGAACTCGAGCAACCCAAGTGGAACTGCGATTAAAAAAACTCAAAATGAGAGCCATCAAGTCCCATGCAGCTCACTAGATCTTTCTCAGGTCCAGCTCATCTCCGGAAGCTACCGTAGGTGAAGGAACCACCTATTTTTAAAGGGGAGAGTTCTGATACAGTTACAGTTGATGAATGGGAGGACTCGATAAGAAATTACATCAAAAAGAGTGGTGTGCAACAAGAACACCAGGCTGAGGAGATCCTAATCCATCTTAGAGGTAGAGCAAGGGATGTTGTCAGGTGTGGAATACGCAACTGTGGAATTGATGTTCAGAGCAATCCACAAGCCATCTATTCAATTCTGCGCAAACATTTTGGGTCTGATCTGTGCTCCCCCGTACCACTTGCTGATTTTTACTCCACCCGGCCAAAAGAGAATGAGGATCCATTCGAATACTGACTAAGATTGAATGGAGCAGCTGTTGCTGTTAGCTGACTTAAAGGGGACCACACATGCAAAATTCACTTTTTAATGTTTTTTTTACTCAACTTTGGGTATTTACTTCATAAAAAAACAGTCCTTGTGCCAAAAAAATGCACCCATTGGTTTATTTACTCTAAGTAGATTTATTTTACTGTGATACAAACAGTTCGTTTTAAAATACTCTCGCATGTTACGTCACAAGTGAGAGAGGACAACCCACCACAACCTGAGTCCAGCCCCTCACCTAGCAACCCCTGGTTAGGCTCAACCCACTTCTGTATTAAACACATGACTGTTGTTTTTCATGATTTCATCTCATCTTTTGTTTATATGTTCTTAATTTCATGTGTACAGCACTTTGTTGCAGCTGTGGTTTTTTTAAATGGCTTTATAAATAAAGTATAATTGTTATTTTTATGTTTTAGTTCAATTTTTAGTGTATTTGCGATCGCTCCCAACGCGCAGCCGGCAAAAATTAAACGAGCGGACCCCCGGCGTAGGGACCCGCGGCAACGGGACCCTCTTCTGGCGCGATGGAGCGGAGCTTCAACTGTACAGCCTCGCTGCTGCCTCGAAGCAGCCTCACAGCAGCGAGGACCTTCTCCTTACGGATTAATTTACGGGAGACACTTGGTGAACTTTGTGTTGTCTTGACTGGAACAGCGATAACTCCCAAAATCGCCGCGTGCAACGAGCGGAGCTGGCGAACACCGGAAGAGGAACAAGCTAACATTAGCATCGGATTCGGGTGGTCTCATGCTAAAAGGAGCAGCAAATTGCGGCGCGCTCAGACGGGTTTCGGTAAGTTATCTTAAGCTAACACTAACAGTAAGTCAAATGAGTAATAAAAAAAGAGCTAATTTTAAAACAACAACACATTACAGATACTGGCTGTTACAGAGGGCGTAAACAGATCTTTGAAGGGCGTGGACTTCAGAACTCAGTATCAGAAACCGGTCGTTCAAAACGAAAGTTAAAAATGGCAGAATTAAAAAGGGTATAATTAATTATCTAAGAATTATTTTGTGTATTAAAATGAATTAATATTGTCAAGATAGCACACAGACATAACATAAAAATTTTAAAGACCTATATGTGGCCTGTCTCCTTTAAAGAACAGGGCAAGACCTTTGACAATCCAAGTGTTGAAGTAACTCGCATGTTAATCAGAAACTGTCCATGTAAAGATTTATCTCTCACCTTCAGATCTAAGACCATAGAAAAATGGTCAGCAAAAGATGTTCAGGAAGTGTTGGATGAGTATCATATGGAAAAGGGACTGCGGTCTGCTGAGAAAGAAAGCAGGATCAGTGTAAACCGAGCGGAGGTGGACTGCACGGTGCCCACATCTGTGCATAGGCAAGAACTGCAACAATGTGTAGCCCCAGACAATTCCAATATGGAAAGACTGATTAGCATGTTGAATAAAATGCTACTTCAAACCCAATCCAACTCCCAGTCTAGCAGAAGGCAACCTGTTAAAAGCCGTTCGCTGAATATTAAAGGACTGAATGACATACCATGTTCTGTGTGTAATGATAATTCCCACACTGCACGTACGCACTGCCGCCAGAATAATCTGTGCTTCTTATGTCATCTTCCCGGCCATTCAAGTCGAAACTGCCATCAGAGAGAGCAGCTGCCTTCCCACAGCCAGCCGGAAAACTGAAAGATCTGCGTGGAGGGGAGGACAGCGCAGATCGTCTTAGTGACACTCCCACCTTGGATTCTTCTGATGACTGTGAGACATTGTACATTGATTACAGCAGCAAAATTCCACCACAAAAGACACTGATTGTGCAAGCCCCTCAGTGACGTTCTAAGACTGACAGCTTGTTCTACACAGATGTCACTGTTGGAAGCAAACATTCCCTCAAAGCCTTGGTTGACAGTGGATCAATGGCATGCACCATCAGTGAGGAAGCTGAAGCAAAACTTTCAAGTTATCTCACGAACCTGGATAAGAAACCAGCTGCTGATCTTGCAATTGTTGGATGTGGAGGTCATGTCGTCACACCCTCTGCATTGTATGAACTCACTCTAACAGTTTTTGGTTTTAATGTTATAATCCCTGTTTTAGTAGTTCCGGGCCAAACTGATGAAATGATATTGGGCAGTAATGCTATCAGATGGCTGATTTCACAAATGAAAATCTCCTTTGATGAGACAACTGACTGTTCCTCTCAGAGAGGCATTCACAAAGACAATTTGACCTGTTTAATGTCTCTGCTATCAGACTCGATGTCCGATGCCTCGGACATGAAACCTGTCAAAGTGGGCACAGCCAAACTCAAAAGGTCTGTTACTCTTCAGCCCCTAACTGAACATTTAGTTTGGGCCAAACTGCCTACGTCTGATGTTTCTTTAGTTGGATGTTCAGTCATCATTGAACCAACTCAGTCCAAGTGCAGACCCAGACAAATTCTAGTGGGGAGAGTTGTGGCATCATTGTATGGTGATGGTTGTGTTCCTGTCAAACTAACTGTAAATCCAACTGAAAAACTCCTCACTCTGAGAAGAAACGCAAAAGTTGCTGATGTGTCCACTTGTGTTTCTGTACATGACTTCACCAAACCTGAGTGCATCCAATCCAACACCCAGTACACCAAATACTCTGTAAAGACCCCAGTAACGGACGAGGAGATGTCTCAAATTCTGGGTGACATCGGACTCCAAGACTTGAACCTGTCGTCTTGTGAAGTCTCCCTTGAGTGGAAAAATAAGTTATTGCAAATCATTCAGCAATATGAATACATCTTTTCTCAGCATAAAATGGACTGTGGGGATGCTAAAGATTTTGTGCACAGAATACGTCTTGTAGATGAAAAACCCTTTAGATTACCATACAGGCGTGTTCCGCCCTACCATTATGAAAAACTGTGCACTGCTCTGAGTGAAATGGAGGAGTTAGGAATTATTCGTAAATCACAAAGCGAATACGCCTCTCCTCTGGTTCTGGTTGTTAAGCCTAATGGAGATCTCCGCATCTGCAATGATTTCAGATGGCTGAATGCGCGAACCGTTAAAGACGTGTATCCATTGCCTCATCAAACAGATGCCCTTGTTGCACTTGGTGGGAATGTATTCTTTTCCACCATGGACCTGACTTCAGGGTTCTATAATGTGAGGCTACACGAGGATGACAAAAGGTTTACTGCCTTTTCGTCTCCATTTGGCCTGCATGAGTACAATAGGATGCCTCAAGGCTTGACCAACAGCCCCGCAACTTTCATGCGGATGATGATCCGCATGACTTTTTGGGGACCAAAATTTCACTAGCTTGCTATGTTATTTGGATGACCTGATGGTCTTTGCCCCATCTGAACAGGTTGCGCTTGATCGGCTCCAGATGGTTTTCTCTCGTCTGTCCGCAAATAACTTAAAACTGTCTCCCAAAAAGTGTCACTTCCTTCGTAGGTCAGTGAAATTTTTGGGCCATGTGATAAGTGAGGATGGTGTAAGCACTGATCCTAGTAAAGTTCAGACTATCAGTGATGTGCAGAAAACTGATCTTATGGAGCCTGATGGTGAGACACCATGTGCCAGGAAAATTAGATCTTTTCTTGAGATGGTCCTTTATTATCATCACTTTATTGAGAAGTGCTTTGTCAAAGCTAGACCACTTTTTAGCCTTGTATCTGAACTTGGAGCGACAAACAACAAGAGGCGAGGCAACAAACCCAAGTTCAAAAAGGGTCAGGTTAAACTGTCCCCATCTGACTGGACCGATGAGTACAGAGAAGCATTTAAAACTTTGAAAAATGAGTTGATAAGTAGTGTTACCTTGGCTCATCCAGATTTTAATGCTCCATTCATCCTTGCAGTTGATGCCTCTTTTGATGGCATTGGAGCTGTTTTGTCACAGCTTCTTCCTGATGGAAAGGTGGCTCAACCAATGGCTTTTGCCAGTAGGACTCTCTCACGCTCGCAGCTAAACTAGCCAGCACACCGCTTGGAATTTCTTGCTCTTAAATGGGCAATATGCGACAAGTTTAGCCACTGGCTAAAAGGGCGTCATTTCACAGTCTGGACAGACAAAAACCCATTGACATACATACTAACCAAGCCAAGGTTAGATACGTGTGAACAGCGGTGGGTTTCCAGGCTCGCTGCCTATAGTTTCGATCTGAACTATGTTCCTGGTAGCAAAAATGTTGACGCCAATGCCTTGAGTAGAGAACCATTTGTTCAGTCATGCATGAGCCATCGCATTGTAACTGAACCATATACAGCAAACCCTCGAGTTACGTCAGGGATTGGGACCTACGGGTGTGACTTAGGTCGATGTTGTCGTACCTTGCGGACCAAAAACACGTGCCTGTCGTAGGTCCGCATTTCTGACATAGGTCGCGGCTATACCGCTAACCAGAGGTGTCGTTTCTTCGCCCGAGCCCTACCCTACCCGAGCCCTACCCGACTTCGGGTAGGGTAGGGCCATATTTTTGCGTTTGATTGGCGGGCCGGGTCGGGCTCGGGCTTTGATGTGGTTTTTTTTAATCATACAGCACAAACAAAACTAAATAAAAATGCACACAATATAAAATTGTTTTAATCTGCTTGTAAAGAATATAAGGCAGTAAGTTTACTGATGAGGAAATAATTAATAGAGTGAATTTAGATGGTGAAAACCGCAGCGCAGCCACTAAATTGCGCAACTCAGCCCAGCAGCTGACGTGCGTCAGGTGCACGCTCACGTCCGCACACTGCTCTCATCTGCGGCGGAACAAGTTGCCGCACCTGAACTTCCTGAAGCTTCAACATCAAAAGTCACCGCGAGCAGCGCGCTCACACCTCCTCCATCAAAACAAAGAAGAACAACATCAAGTTCTTTTGCTGAGTGGGAGTTTTGCTGAGTTTGCTGCTCTGCATCCCAGCGAGCAGCAGCAGCAGCGAGAGAGTTTTCAGCGCGGCTGGACTCACAATCGATCAGAGGAGGACATCTCTCAAACCTGCTACAGTGGACGCGATATTGTTCTTACATGACAACATGTAAGCCATGTAAGTAGAAAAACTTCTTGACCGATTTCACAGCTGAAGAGGCTGCGCAGCTGACGGCCGCTCCGGCCGGCGCAAACAAAGCCATCTTGATATATGCGCGTTTTATTTTGTTCATGTTTGTGCAGTTCTTATTAATATATTTGTGATACTTTTTATTGTTCTTTATCACTGTTACTGTTATAATTCAAGCCAGGTTGTGCAATATAGGCTGTTTTCGACCATTATTTTTTTAATAAATAAAGGTAGTGTTTTTTTTTTGTTTTTTTTTAATCGGGTAGGGTCGGGTCGGGCGGTGATTTCTAGGAAATGAGCGGGCTCCCTCGGGCTTGGGTAATTAAACTAAGGGCTCGGGTAGGGTAGGGCCGTGGATTTCCGGCCCGATGACAGCTCTAGCACTGAGGCAGAGACACTTTTTTTTTTTAAATAAAGCCGATTTAACCATTAAAGTACATTTATTAAGAAAACGTTAGACTGAGACACCCCTTTTGCTATAATTTCGAGCTAACAAACAATTGTTTAGGTAAATTTCTTGTTAAATGTCGGAGGATAAAGCCGCGATCCTTTCCTGTTTCTTTTTACAGACATGATACCAGCTGTAGGTGCGCGCGCACACTGACTGACGATATGACGTCTTTGTTTTAGCTAAGGTCCTACTTGGAACATAAAATTAGAAAAGATAAATAAATTCACAGACCTTTTTTTAGACGACAGAACAAGAAAAATATAGTTGTGTAGGTTTAAAAAAAATTAATACCTCGTCAGATGACGTTTATTACTTTTTAATACTTTTTAATGGCCTTAATTTGTGTTAATTTCATTTACTACCTTTTAATACCTTTTACAACCCCGCGGATACCCTGAATAACCCTTTTTGCACCTTTGTTAAGAATGGTCTTTTACAGTATTGGTCTGACAATGAATTCTCCCCAGTTTCTTCTGCCATGATTTGGGATGCGGCCAAGGCCACCCTACGAGGGCAGCTCATCTCTTACAGTGCTTTTCAGAAAAGAGTTCTGGAGGAAAATAGAAAAAAACTGGAGAACGAGGTGTCTAGGTTGGAACATATACATAAACAGTTTCCTACATCAGGGAATCTCAAGACTTTAATCGTTGCTAGAACAAAACTAAATATGGACCATACTCGCCATGCCCAGAAGCTGTTACTTTATACTAAACAGAAATATTACGAATTTGGTAATAAGTCAAGCCGTTTGCTTGCCTATCAATTAAAGAAACAAATTAATGATCGTTCTATTAACAGGATAAGAACATGTAATGGGGACGTTACTTGTGATCCATCTGCTATTAATAACACCTTCAAGGATTTTTATAAAACTCTCTACACGGCTGGTAAAACCGAGTCAGATATTGGTTCCTATTTAGATAGTATTCCCCTGCCCTCAATTTCAGAAGAGGCTGGCTCTGCCCTTGATGCTGCCTTTACACCTGAGGAGGTCTGGATGGCAATCCAATCGATGCCGAACGGAAAGTGTCCTGGTCCAGATGGATTCCCACTGGAATTTTATAAGAAATTCTGGCCCGAGATCCATCCCATACTTTTACCTGCCATAAACGACATATTAGTAGAAGGGGTTCCTCCGTCCTGGAATTTGGCCTCCATCAGTTTATTGCTGAAGAAAGATAAAAATCCCTTGGATTGCACATCTTATAGACCTATCAGTCTCCTTAATGTTGACTACAAAATTGTTGCCAAGGCGCTGGCACGGAGACTAGAAAAAATTCTTCCAACTATAATAAACCCTGATCAGACGGGTTTTGTGAAATCTAGATATGGAACAGATAATGTGCGTCGTACACTGAATGTCATTCATTATCTTAATCAGCATAAAGACCCTGCTCTGATTGTCTCTCTCGATGCAGAAAAGGCCTTTGATCGGGTAGAATGGCCCTTCTTATTCTCTGTCTTACAGAAATTTGGGATGGGGCCTAATTTTATTAACTTGATTAAAGCCTTTTATTCCAATCCAGTGGCCATGGTAAACACTAACGGTTTTCTGTCGGATGGTTTTCCTGTTCAGAGGGGTTGTAGACAGGGGTGTCCCCTGTCACCTTTGTTGTTTACGTTGTTCATTGAACCTTTAGCGGAGATTATTAGATCCAGCACAGACATATCTGGAATCAGAATAGGTGGAGATAACCATGTGATTTCTCTTTTTGCGGATGATGTCCTTTTATACTTGAAAAACCCAGATATATCAATCCCGGCGGTACTTAGCTCCATAGATAGGTTTGGTGCACTTTCAGGTTATAAGATTAATTTGGGTAAGTCTGTTGCTTCTCCTTTCAATATTCCTCAAGATATGGTGCTTCAGTCTACCTTTCATATGTCAGAAAAAGGGTTCAAATATTTAGGCATCTATATCACTCCTGCATTGAAAGACTTATTCTCATCAAACTACTCCCCCCTAGTTCTGAACATTAAGAATGATCTATCGAAATGGTCTACTTTACCTATATCACTTCTAGGTAGGGTTAATACAATAAAAATGAATATTCTCCCTCGTTTAAATTATTTATTTCAAAACCTCCCTTGTTACTTGTCCCTCACATTCTTTAAATCCCTTAATTCTCACATTTCTCGTTTCATTTGGAACAATAAGCATCCACGAATTAGGTTTTCCACGCTTACTAAACCCAAACATTCGGGAGGTTTGTCTCTACCCAATATGCAGCTTTATTACTGGTCCGCTCAGCTTAAAACTATGTCAGACTGGTTTTCTAGTAGAGACAACTGTTTATGGCTTGATCTTGAATCTTTATCATGCAGTCCTAGAAGGTTAAGCTCCCTCCCCTTTATCAATAATTTAGATCAATTGGATACAGTAAAGGAAAATGTGGTAGTTTACAGTACTTTATTAGCCTGGCAAGACATAAAGAAATACCTGAACATCCCTTCATTTATCTCGATTCGATCCCCTCTGACTTTAAACCCAGACCTACCAATTTCCGTTAGAAGTATTGGCTTACTGAATTGGTCTTCTTCTGGTCTGACTGATTTTTCTGATCTTTTGATTTCTGGATCTATTAAATCATTTAATCAAATCAGGGATGAGAGTAACATTCCTCAAAAAGATTTTTATAAATACCTTCAAATACGACATTTTATGGAGTCATTGTTTAGGTCTAATGCTTTTCGTAGGGAGTTGACGGATCTGGAAAATACTCTGGTTTCAACCAAATCCCCCAAGGGTCTGATCTCTAAGTTCTATGTATCCTTACTTAGCTCTGAACCATCAAGTTTTGACTCTGTCAAGCGGCTGTGGGAACAGGATCTGGAGGTGAAATTTAGTTCTTCAGATTGGCTTAAGATTTGCAAAGGAACTTTTCCTCAATGTACTTCTATTTCTATACATGAGCAAAATTTTAAATTATTTTACAGATCTTACTATACCCCTGTTCGTCTTCAGAGAATGTTCCCCGACCGCTCCAACATGTGCTGCAAATGTTTGAAGCATAGAGGTACTTTTTTCCACCTGTTCTGGTCATGTGACTTACTGCAGACTTTTTGGAAGGGCATCCATTCAGTGACTGAAAAGATTTTGGGTGGTTGCTTTTCTTTATCTCCTATATTTTATCTCCTAAATGTCTTCCCTAATCATTTGGACGCACAGTCTAAATCTTTGTTTACGATTCTTTGCTTTCTTGCCAAGAAGTGTATTTTGCTACAATGGATTTCACCACATCCCCCCACAGTAAACATGTGGCTCACGCAGATATCTGCCATCCTTCCTTTAGAAAAGCTGACCCATGATCTTAATCACAAATCAGATGTATTTCTGACATTATGGGGTCCTCTTGAGTCTTTCCTTCTTGGTTCCTAGGATTTTAGTATTTAATTATGTT
>JBBPBX010061932.1:0-20974 GCA_038048925.1 Garcialebias charrua | reverse complement strand
TTACTAGAACTTCATACTGAATATGTGACCCATCACATCATCAAACGGGGGTTAAAGTCAAATTTGGTCAAAATGACCTACAAGCAAACATATATATTACTGACTTTTAGAAATACATTTTCTTACTTAGATCATCCTGACAAATTCATCGTGTTGTCTTAATAATCAGGAAAATGGTTTGATATTTGGTGTGAAGATTTTATTTCAGATATTTAATTTAAACCATTTGATAAGTTATTCATTCATCTTATTTACTATCTAAATTTACGCAAACCACTTTGAAAAATAAACCCATTTGATGTGATGGGTCACAAATTTATTATTCAGCTTCTTTTGTTGGATTTGATTTAAGAATTGTGGACATTTTTAAATAAAACTTGAAAGATTTCATTTGTGCAATGGAGATTTATTTAGCCAACTTAAATTTCTCATTACAATGAGAGTATTGTACAGGTACTTGTATTTGAAAGCTAGAAATCATGGCAAAACACATATTTAATTTGATTTATGTTCAAGCTGGACTTTTAAGTTTAAAGAAAGGGACAATGTAGTTTGGAATAGTTCACATTTTTAGTTTGGAAAAAATAAACATTTGAGTTTTCTTTCTTATAACTGTTATAAGAAAGAAAACTCAAATGTTTATTTTTTCCAAACTAAAAATGTGAACTATTCCAAACTACATTGAACAATTCATTGAACATGAACAATCAAAATAGATTCAAAATTATTTATTCATCTACTGAACAATGTTTTTAACCTCCCAGAGAGAACAATTGCAAACAAACAAAAGTACACTTTTGTTTGTTTGCAATTGTTCTCTCTGGGAGATTAAAAACATTGTTCAGTAGATGAATAAATAACTTTGAATCTATTTTGATTGTTCATAATTTGCACTAAAATGTATGAATCCATATTATTATAATAATAATAATAAAATTTATGGAATGTTCTAAGAAAGTTCTAGCAGAACGTTCTCACCTAACGTTCTGAGAACCACGAGAAAACTCCACACCAGAACGTTCTCAGAACGTTAGGAGGGAACGTTCCCGTAACCTAAAAATAACGTTCTCAGAACGTTCTCAGAACGTTCTCACCTAACGTTCTCAGAACGTTCTCAGAACGTTCTGACAACGTTCTCACTAACGTTCTGAGAACCACGAGAAAACTCCACACCAGAACGTTCTCAGAACGTTAGGAGGGAACGTTCCCCTAACCTAAAAATAACGTTCTCAGAACGTTCTCAGAACGTTCTTCTGTTACTTGGGGAAGCCCTCCTCGGCTCCAATCCCATGCTGTGTGTGGTAATTAATGGACTCACTCACTCCTCTCACTAAACACTGATGGGTGAGTTCAAAATCATCAGCCATAATTGCAGCTTTCCTAATCCCATCAACCTTTTGATCCTCTAGGTAATTTTTTACCTAAAAAGAAACACCATTTTTAAATCTTCCAAGAGAATAAGCTGTTTTAATTTCTCATAGTCCTGACCAACATTCTTTGACCGCACCCATCTGTCAAATGCTATCTCCTTCTCAAACATTTTAATGAGTCCTGCAAACATAATCCCCATGGTGGCGCAAGATGGGAAACCACTTTTGTCAAAAATAAATAAATAAATAAACTAAACTAAAAAAAATTACACTAAACTAAAAAAAGTTTAAAACTCCTCTTTTAGAAATTCTTAAACTTTAAATTCCTCCATAACCTCACACTCATTTCAACCGTTACAGGAATCAACGAAACTGATGTAATTTAAATGGCAGCTTTTTACTCCATAACTGCTTCCATATTTTCCAAAGTCAAAAAGTAGTTTCGAGATCCCGGACGCGAGCCCCCACTTGTTACGAAACCGCTTCTCTCCCCAGCTCGTTCTGTTCATTTGACTGTTTACTGGAGAGTAGGGCCGCAACTATAAGTGCGTGATGAAAAAAAAAAGAGAGAAAAAAGAAACAGAACTGGCACCTGACGGCAGGGGCGCCGTATGGGGGGTAAAAGTTGGTACAATTCCAAGGGCCCTTGACTGACAGGGGCCCCAGATTGGCCTTTTTTAATTTATTTTTTTCATGGTGTGGTGAGACCCTGATAATAATACATTAATGGTAGTAGCTTTGTTTTTACTTGTTTTAACAGTAAAACTTAAATATTATCTCTCCCAGACCAAAAAGCAAACATCCTCATATTTAACAAACACCCCCCTGTATCTGCATGAAATGGTATGTTCCTAGCTGCTTTAGCTCACTTGACGCTGCTGGTGTTACTTTGCAGTCAGAGGATGACAGAGTAACAACAAACATGCTGCCCAGAAAAATCGTAAAATCAGGCTGTCAAAAAAGGAAAGAGAAAAAAGAAAAGGAAGACAGACAAAGGAAAGGGTGTCGATTTGTAACACAGTTTTTCCCCAAGAGAGGTGGGTAGAGATGTGCGTGATTATCAACCTGTTCGCTAGCTTAGCCTCCATTTCACGATGGCATATTATGCCATCAGTTTGAGTGTGCAGTATGTTACCACTGATTTGAGAGCAGATATATGAACTAACAATAATTTGAAGCGTGTTTGTATTCAGAACACATGCGCACGCCACGCTTGCTCGTCGTGTCTCTGCCGCGGCGGGGCTCCTCGTTTTATTTTATTTAGTTTTTAGTTTTTAATCTTGCTTTAAATAGTGAATTGCATACTCTATGCAGACGGTTGCATGTACAATTCACTAACAGTAAATATTATGCTAGTACCAGTATTGGACCAAAGGAAACAAGCCTTTAATGTTATTTATGTAAAACTTTTGCTGGATCAGTTAGATTCTAGAGATGTGGCAAAAGCAGCTGTGCAGGGGGGCCCAATTGGATTTTTTGTCATGGGGCCCAATATTCCTGGCGGCCCCCCTGCCTGACGGAACACACAGTGAGGTGGGGCTTACCTTTTAGATGTCCGATCAGAGTCTCTTCATCAGCTGACATCCTTAAAGGGGCGAGCCCGCACTTTTCTTCATCCGTCAGACGATCTGTTCAATAATTGTTGTTCTTGCTTTTCTTTATAGTTTTTCTCTTTTCTTAAAAACGCACCACTTGTGATTTTGTAGGTGGTTGATGTTAGCAGGCGTGTAAACTCCCCGGTGCATTACTTGGCGTCCAGCCGGTTCATCCAGGACAAACTTCTTCCCGGCCAAAAACATCCGACGCTCCCCTCTGGGTTGATCAAACCCGAGGTGAAGACTCTGTTCCTCTGTCCAGAGCCTACCCGCACCGTACCTTAAACTATTTTCTTCTTTACACGTCTTCACTGCAACAGCAGCTCCCAACATGCTACTCCATCAGTCAATCACTCCACTGGTGTGCTACCAGCGCAGCTAAAACACTTGTCTGGCTGAGCCCCGCCCCCTTCACCAGTGAACCATCAAAAAGGTGCCAAAAAAATAAATAAACAAAAGACGGAAGAAAATGTGCCCACGTAACAGTACACATGGTCCCAGTTACATCCAACAAAGTATAAAATGTAAAAGAAAAACAATAATAAGATCTAAGTTTTTAAAAAAAAACTTGGGTTTTAAAATAAATTTAAAACATTTCCACAGATGCGCACAGCTCCAACAGCCTTTTAAATTAGGTGGTGATGAATTAGAAAACGCACCATAGCAAGTGATATAGACTCTAACACAGGGGTCACCAACGTGGTGCCCGCGGGCACCCGGGTGCCCCCAAGGACCATTTGAGGTGCCCCCGGACCTGTTCTAAAAATATCACAACTCACTACTAAGCTGCATTTAAATTTTCATTTTATTCAGTTGCTATTCTTTTTTTGTATTTATATATATTTTAAAATGTCTATCTTAAAAATATGTTCTTAAAATATGTTTATTATTCTTTTTTTTTTTTCAATTTACGCTTTGTTATTTCCGAAGAGTTTATCAAACTGGTGCCCTTTGTATGACTCCGTACCCACGAAGTAGCTCTCAGTTTCGAAAAGGTTGGTGACCCCTGCTCTAACGTGTAAAAGTTGTACCATTTTCTTTTCTTTTTTGTTCTGTAGCCGTCTGTGATGAATCTGGTTCTGGTGGTGTTGTGGTCTCTGGCGATGCCCTGTTGTCGCTTCAGACCCATGGCATCTTGTCTGTCGACAGTCTGGGTGTGTGTCATCATCGTCTGCAAAATGCTTTACCAGCTCAGCGTCGTCAACCCTGAAGAGTACTCCCGCAACTGCAGCTTGGTAAGAGGTGCCAGACTTCTCACCAGATGGTTGTCTTGGTTTAAATCTGCAGAGGTAAAGCTAAAAAAAAAACAGCTCGTCTATCCTTTTAAACTTTAGGCCAACTAAAAACGTGATTTTCTTACAAATATGTTTTATTCAGTCTTGTTTTAGCCTGGTTAAAACCAGACCCTTGTCCTTCACTTCGCTTCGTACTAGGGTCTGGACTTTCTGTTATAGAGAAACGATTCTTGCTGGAGGCGTGGCCTCTGCTGATGGCTGCTCCCCCGTGGTCTGCTGAACTTGACTTCAGCTCCGCCTCCTGCTGAATTGTCTCTCGCTGCCGGCTGCCGCGCTGCATATTCTGTGTTTATATGTTAATAAAACGTCCTAATAAAATAAAATAAAACCATGGATCGCTGGTCCAACACACCAGAAGACCAGGAAATCTGATGGGACTCGGGCAGCAACGTAAAACCTGACTTTAATTCTCTCGTGACAACCTGAGGCATTTCCTTGTTCATTTCACTCAGCGGAGGGTGAGGAGGAGAAGGAGGAGGGAGGAGGGAGCGATTACTTGACTTTTGGGGAAAAAAAACAAAAGAAAACTCCAGATAAGGGATTAAGAAGGGGAAATTAATAAATTTGTGTCACATATAAAACAGTCCTGCATCGCTTTGCATCGCTTTGAATGAGAACATGCGAATGCTCGCTGGCTGCGCTGGGACAGGTGGGGGCGTGGGTTAGGGGCCAAAAACTCCGCCCCTTCTGTTCTCTGATTGGTCCGGTCAAAAATCAGCCGGAGAAATCGTTGTCTATGAGAGAAGTCCCAGACTGAGCAGTGAAGGGAAATGAGAATTGAGCGGAGCTGTGCAGGAAGGCGAGGGCCAGGCTAGTCTTGTTTTAAAACTATTCTGCTCTTTTTAAAGTTTCTATTGATCTTTTATTAGCGGTGGATTCAGCGTTGAGTTTTTTCTTTGATAGTTGCTGTCTCCGTGGACCCCGACGCTCTGAACATGTACCAGTAGTTTCTTCTCAGTCCGTTCCTGGGTGTGTTCCAGACCCTGAAGGCCCTCCACTAAACTTAATGAGACTTTCTGCAGGAATTAAACTAGCATTGTTAAGTGTTTGTGATCCCACCTTTTATCTCCACAGCCTCTAACAAATGAAACCAGCATGTTGCCAGAGGAAGTTATGAACTCCACTCTGTACAAGGAGCCAGTGGATCCAGCCAAATGGTTTGGGATCAGGAAAGATGTTACCGCACTGGGGTATAGCAAGGTATACATGATTAAGTCAACTTCAATGTAAAAATACAAACACATATATAGGGTTTATATATACTGTATATATTATTTTTTCAAAATACTATCATTATTTAGTTTTTAATGATTGTAATTAAAAAAGCTGTTTGATATACTTATCCTTTTTTAAACCCTTTTTGGTTTGTGTGGTTTTACTTAATGTTGCACATGTATTTTACTCAACATTAAAAGCACAAAGAGACTTCATCCATCCATCATCCAACCATCCATCCATCCAACCATCCATCCATTATCTTTTACCTGCTTCTTCCATTTTGGGTCATGGGGGTGCCCATGTCCAGCAGTCACTGTGCAAGGGGTGGGGTGCACCCTGGACAGGTCTCCAGTCCATCACAGGGACACATAGAGACAAACGAGGCAAACAACCATTCACTCTCTCACCTTGGGACAATTTAGAGTTACCAATCAGCCTAACATGCATGTTGTTGGTGGGATGTTTCTACACCTTGACTGGAGTCCACTTGTCGTAAATACATTTATTGAAGATTAGTTAAAAAGTCCCACTCTATTGAAGGCTTCCAGCTGACAATCTGAGCAAAAGCCCTGAGGTCAAAGTAGCTGCCTGCAAACAGGATTATGGCAAGGTACACATCTGGAAATGTCTAACCAGGCCTCGTCCAACCAGATCCTCGCCTGACCACACTGAACAATGAAGGTAGAAGAGTCGTGAGAAAGTTGACCCGGAACTTGATAGCATAATGCCATGGATGTGCTTTTCAGCAGCAGGGACTAAGAGACCAGTCAGGGTTGAGGAACTGCTGATGAGCAAAGAACAGAGATATCTTGAATAGGTACCTGTTCCACAGAGCTCAAGACCTCACACTGGGTTGAGGGTTCACTTTCCAACCCAACCCAAAGTCCACAGTGAAGACAATGCAGGAGTGGCTCTCTGTGAATATCCTGGAGTGGACCAGCCAGAGACCTGACTTGAACCTGATCTAACATCTCTGAAGAGACCTGAACATGGCTCCACCAACAGTCTCCATCCAGCTGGGCAGAGCTTTAGAGTTTATGAAAAATGGATGTCAGAAAATCAGACAGTCCAGATGATTAAAGCTTGATGCATCAAATTCAAAAACACTTGAGGCTGTAGCTGCTGCTTCAACCCTGCATCAAGTACAGGCTCTGAATATTTACAAAAACCTGATTTTTTATATATATATAAGTTTACAAAATATTATAAAAAGCATAAAATTAAACAATTGTATTGTTGAACCATTGAAGAACACTTGTTAGTGCTACAAATGCATTATTTATACTGTAGAATAAAAGTCTTAAATATTTTGAATTGTATTTATAGTTTGGGGCAGCACGGTGGATCAGTTGGTAGAGCTGCTGGCTCTCAGCAAGAAGGTTGCCAGATCGAATCCCAGCCGGGGGCTATTCTGGGTAGAGTTTGCATGTTCTCTCCGTGCAGGTGTGGGTACTCCAGTTTCCTCCCACAGACCAAAAACATGCATGTTAGACTGATTGGTGATTCTAAATAGTCTCTAGGTGTGAGAGAGAGAGTGAATGGTTGTTTGTCTCATGTGTCTCTGTGATGGACTGGAGACCTGTCCAGGTGTCCCCTGCCTCACATTGACTGCTGGACATGGGTACCAGTGACCCCCGCAACTCAAAAAGGAAGAAATGAGTGAAGATGGTGGACGTATTTGTAGGTTGTCTGTTACAGGAAATGTTTAACAATAAAACCTGAAGATTTAGATAAAATAAAATGATTGAACATCTCATCTGTATATTCTTCCAGAAGAGAAAAACACAGCTCATACAGATGCGCTCTTATTGATTTTATTGTCTTGTGTGTTTTGTTGCAGAACCACTTGATAGTTCTGTTGCTGCTGGTGTTTGAGGCAACAGTGTATCGTCACCAGACTCACCATTACAGCCAGATCCAGCGGTCCCCCCCTCCTGTACCCGCGCTCTTCCCTTCTGCCACTAGAGACACTTTAGATGACGGCCTCCTTCCCTGCTTGAAGTACCTGCTCAACTACACCTTTTACAAGTTTGGACTAGAGGTGGGTGACCACTTTACTTGAACTTTAAATTTTGTTTTCTGGGCCTGAAATTGACCAATTAACATTAAGTAACTTGAAAAAAAAAGTGTTCTCTTGTAAAATTTTGGTGGTTAAAAAGACACGTTACTGAATATTCAAATTTTATGTCTTGATAAATTGTCTCTCCATCTCATTTATTTATTTATTTTTACTTTTTAAGATCTGCTTTCTGATGACGGTGAATGTGATTGGTCAGCGAATGAACTTTTTAGTGATTATCCACGGCTGCTGGTTGGTGGCCATCTTGGTGAGGCGCCGGCGTGCAGCTATTGCTCAGATCTGGCCAAAATACTGTATTTTCCTGTCTATCTTCATGATCTACCAGTATCTGCTGTGTGTGGGCATACCTCCTGCTCTTTGCATTGGTGAGTAATAATTTATTTAACTCATATAACTGTTGTGGAAAGACACGGCTTAGTGACACGTTCCCTTATCAGTCATGTCACTCGGTGCAACATAAATGCTATGGGAAATTGCGCTCCGCGCGATTACCTGAAGGAATACAATCACGCCTTTACAGCAGGGGCATGAGTGCTCCCATGCTGCTGCCGCTCTCACAGTTTCTCGACGTGGACGGGTACTTAAGCCGCTGACACCCATCCATTGTTCTCTTATTGCCCTTCACCTCGCTTAAACCTGAACTCTCTCTCTTCGCGGGACTTCTCTGTTGCTTCATCGCTCGACCAGAGGTGAGCTTGCTCCCTACACAGGGCGTACAGAGAATTATTCCTGCATACTGCTGGGCTAGCGGAAGCTAGTCCGGCACATTTTTCCTTAACCCCAAAGTTTTTTCTTCTCCTCTTTCCGCAGACTGCTTCGCTCGACGGCGCTAACTGCGTCACACCGCTACCTCTGCTAATTCGTAGCAGGCTAGCCAGCGAAAGCGACGCGACGGAGGAGACGTCTCCAATAAAAAGAAAATAGATTTTGGAAGGACTCGCTCGTCTTATCTCGGACATGCCTCTGGAGAAAGGAAAGCGAAAGACAAGACTTCCGAAAAAGACCAGCAGGACGGCGAGCCCAACCATGCGCGTCTGCCCCAGCGGATGCGGTTTTTCCCTCTCAGCGACGGACACCCACGAGGCCTGTCCCGTCTGCTTGGGGATGCTGCACGCGAAGATGGCGCTGGATGCGCCCGAGTCTTGCCCACACTGCTGGAGGTGGTGAGGAGGCACCAGGCGGACTTCGTCGCCAAGGCCATGGGAGCTGCTGCGGCGCCAGCAGACCCGGACACTACTGAGCCTCTGACTCTCACGCCGGAGCTCGAGAGCATGGCTTTGGATGACAGCACCCGAGTCGAATGGGGCGACAACCCAGATGTGCTGGCCCCCATGGTGGACTTAACAGTCAAATTTGACACTCGAGGCATGATGAACGAGGACGAGATCTCGATTTCAGCCTCAGGTGAATTTTCTGCGGATGATGCCGACGTCGAATACGAGGAACAGGGAGAAGACCTCTCCCGCACCCCGGTGCCTGTGCTCCCGGAGACTGACTTTTCCATCCCTGCTCTGTTCGACTTGTGTCACAGAGCAACGGACGCACTACAGATCCCATGGCCGGAGCCTCCACCTCGTCAACAAGTCACGAGGTTGGCAGGAAATTATTTTTATTCAAAGCAGCAGGCCGCCACGAGGCAAAGGATGCCCGTCTTTCCGGACTTCCTCACAGAGCTGACTCGCACCTGGTCTCAGCCCAGAGCTCCCATGCTGCTGCCGCTCTCGCAGTTTCTCGACGTGGACGGGATGGATGAAGTGGGAATAGCCAATGTGCCTCAAACTGAGGACACGCTGGCGTCTCATCTGGCTCCCAAGTCATCTGGGACAAAACCAACTCTCCCCAGCAAAACCTGTCGAGCCTCGGCTTCTCTGCTCGAGAAATGCTACAGAGCTCAGGGCCTCGCGGCGCGCGCATTGAACGCGTCCACCATGATGCAAGCGTACCTGGCTGAAAAACTGCAGGAGCTCCAGGTAACGACAGACAAGCAAGCTGCCGCCGACCTGCTGGATGAAGCCCGCAGGGCAACAGACTTTGTTCTCCGCATGATGGGGACAGCGGCTGTTGCGCAAGGCAGAGGCATGGCTGAGGTGGTCATCGCAATACGCCATCTGTGGATGACCCTAACTGACCTCCCGGAGGGACAGAAAATTCCTTTTCTCCACCATTCGATAGAACCGACGGGACTTTTTGGAAAAGCGCTGGATCGAATTCAGACCAGGCTGGACCAGAGGCGCAAACAGGCTGAAGCTCTCCGGGTGGGCATCCCCAGGAGAGCCTTCGCCCCCCCAGGGAGTCAGCTGGGAGCAGAGCACCGCAGCCTCGACACCACTCAGCCACACGTGCCCCACCGCAAAAGCGGCCGGCATACGAGGCAGAGCAACGGCAGAGACCACCGCCGGGCCCACCCCGGGCCGAACACGCCTGGAGTAAAAACAGATTTGTTGGATCTTAGTATGGTCTTGGGGGCTCTCTGTGACCCCCCATTCGAACCACTGAGCGAGATTAAGATAGATTTATTATCTTATAAGACCGCTCTTCTCCTGGCTCTTTGCTCGGCGAAACATGTGGGTGACCTCCATGCTTTGTCCGTACATCCAATGTGTACCAGGTTTGCCCCTGACGGGTCAAAGGTCACCCTAGGGCCTAATCCTGTATATATCCCCAAGGTTTTGACTTTAAACCCCAGAAGTCTGGACTTTGATCTCTCTTCTTTTCCACCTGCTCCTGTCCTCACTCAGGAACAGGAAAGGCTGAAGGCTCTCTGCCCCGTGAGAGCTTTAAGCACTTACATGCAGAGAACAGCCGAATGAAAAAGAACAAATCAACTGTTTGTGTGCTTTGCTGCACCAGCTACAGGAAAGGCCCTATCAAAGCAGCGCCTCGCACACTGGGTGACTGAGGCCATAAAAAGGACGTACAGCAGCAAAGGTCAACAGGTGCCCTCTGGAGTGCGTGCCCACTCCACTCGGGGCTTGGCCACCTTGTGGTAACTGTTCAAGGGTGTACCAGTTGCAGACATCTGTGCTGCTGCGAACTGGAGCTCAATGAACACGTTTGCAAAGCATTACAGTTTGGATGTTACTGTGTGTGATGTCACTCAGGCTGTCCTTTCTAACACACAGTAGAAAGCAGCCTTGGGATGCCTGCTAAATAAAGGCGGACGTTGCACCTCGTTCCCTTCCTTCAGGGAACATGAGTTATGGTGCATAACTTTCAGTTTTCGTTTGGTGCAGCAGAATTGTCATTTAGGATGCGTCTCATGATCACATATGGAGAGGAATTTTTTAATATTGAGTTATTATTTTTAAAATGTTAATCTCAAAAGCTTTAAAATATTACGTACCATAGTTTGTGGAAATGTGGCGATTAGCCACTGGGCCTGGCAACAAGCAAGTTTTGTTTATGAGCATTCCGGTTTGAAAACTTGATTTGTATTGGTCTGGACAGATGTCCAGGAAATCCTGGGGGGGCTTCACAATGATGCCAAAGATTATACAAAGGGATTTCCTGGTGCTACAACAGTAGGCAAAGAAAAAGGTAAAAAAATAAATCAAACAACAATTTAAAAGATTTAGTGTGAAGACACGCCTGTTATAAGTTCGAGGTCAAGGAGGTTTATTGTAATTTCATCACATGTGGTACATGAGGTGGAACAAAACTATGTACTCAGGGTCCCAGTTACATCCAACAATAGTAAAAATGTAAAGTGTAAACACAAACAGTAAATAAGGATCTAAGATATACCCTGAACACTAATGATGTAAAACAACACAGCGTAACAACAGCAGCCTGAACATGAGTCCATGGTGAGCAGATGGTTTACAGACTTTTATATAAAAACTTTTATGTTGATTAAATGTTACATTAGTTACTGGGACCACTAGATGGTGTCTTTATGGACACATTTTAATGCAAATATCAAACATTGGTAAAAAACCACATTTTCTCACTTTTTGCTCTGGTAACATCTTTCCTGATCCCAAACCATTTGGCTGGATCCACTGGCTCCTTGTACAGAGTGGAGTTCATAACTTCCTCTGGCAACATGCTGGTTTCATTTGTTAGAGGCTGTGGAGATAAAAGGTGGGATCACAAACACTTAACAATGCTAGTTTAATTCCTGCAGAAAGTCTCATTAAGTTTAGTGGAGGGCCTTCAGGGTCTGGAACACACCCAGGAACGGACTGAGAAGAAACTACTGGTACATGTTCAGAGCGTCGGGGTCCACGGAGACAGCAACTATCAAAGAAAAAACTCAACGCTGAATCCACCGCTAATAAAAGATCAATAGAAACTTTAAAAAGAGCAGAATAGTTTTAAAACAAGACTAGCCTGGCCCTCGCCTTCCTGCACAGCTCCGCTCAATTCTCATTTCCCTTCACTGCACAGTCTGGGACTTCTCTCATAGACAACGATTTCTCCGGTAGATTTTTGACCGGACCAATCAGAGAACAGAAGGGGCGGAGTTTTTGGCCCCTAACCCACGCCCCCACCTGTCCCAGCGCAGCCAGCGAGCATTCGCATGTTCTCATTCAAAGCGATGCAAAGCGATGCAGGACTGTTTTATATGTGACACAAATTTATTAATTTCCCCTTCTTAATCCCTTATCTGGAGTTTTCTTTTGTTTTTTTTCCCAAAAGTCAAGTAATCGCTCCCTCCTCCCTCCTCCTTCTCCTCCTCACCCTCCGCTGAGTGAAATGAACAAGGAAATGCCTCAGGTTGTCACGAGAGAATTAAAGTCAGGTTTTACGTTGCTGCCCGAGTCCCATCAGATTTCCTGGTCTTCTGGTGTGTTGGACCAGCGATCCATGGTTTTATTTTATTTTATTAGGACGTTTTATTAACATATAAACACAGAATATGCAGCGCGGCAGCCGGCAGCGAGAGACAATTCAGCAGGAGGCGGAGCTGAAGTCAAGTTCAGCAGACCACGGGGGAGCAGCCATCAGCAGAGGCCACGCCTCCAGCAAGAATCGTTTCTCTATAACAGAAAGTCCAGACCCTAGTACGAAGCGAAGTGAAGGACAAGGGTCTGGTTTTAACCAGGCTAAAACAAGACTGAATAAAACATATTTGTAAGAAAATCACGTTTTTAGTTGGCCTAAAGTTTAAAAGGATAGACGAGCTGTTTTTTTTTTAGCTTTACCTCTGCAGATTTAAACCAAGACAACCATCTGGTGAGAAGTCTGGCACCTCTTACCAAGCTGCAGTTGCGGGAGTACTCTTCAGGGTTGACGACGCTGAGCTGGTAAAGCATTTTGCAGACGATGATGACACACACCCAGACTGTCGACAGACAAGATGCCATGGGTCTGAAGCGACAACAGGGCATCGCCAGAGACCACAACACCACCAGAACCAGATTCATCACAGACGGCTACAGAACAAAAAAGAAAAGAAAATGGTACAACTTTTACACGTTAGAGCAGGGGTCACCAACCTTTTCGAAACTGAGAGCTACTTCGTGGGTACGGAGTCATACAAAGGGCACCAGTTTGATAAACTCTTCGGAAATAACAAAGCGTAAATTGAAAAAAAAGTATAATAAACATATTTTTAAGAACATATTTTTAAGATAGACATTTTAAAATATATATAAATACAAAAAAAGAATAACAACTGAATAAAATGAAAATTTAAATGCAGCTTAGTAGTGAGTTGTGATATTTTTAGAACAGGTCCGGGGGCACCTCAAATGGTCCTTGGGGGCACCCGGGTGCCCGCGGGCACCACGTTGGTGACCCCTGCGTTAGAGTCTATATCACTTGCTATGGTGCGTTTTCTAATTCATCACCACCTAATTTAAAAGGCTGTTGGAGCTGTGCGCATCTGTGGAAATGTTTTAAATTTATTTTAAAACCCAAGTTTTTTTTTAAAAACTTAGATCTTATTATTGTTTTTCTTTTACATTTTATACTTTGTTGGATGTAACTGGGACCATGTGTACTGTTACGTGGGCACATTTTCTTCCGTCTTTTGTTTATTTATTTTTTTGGCACCTTTTTGATGGTTCACTGGTGAAGGGGGCGGGGCTCAGCCAGACAAGTGTTTTAGCTGCGCTGGTAGCACACCAGTGGAGTGATTGACTGATGGAGTAGCATGTTGGGAGCTGCTGTTGCAGTGAAGACGTGTAAAGAAGAAAATAGTTTAAGGTACGGTGCGGGTAGGCTCTGGACAGAGGAACAGAGTCTTCACCTCGGGTTTGATCAACCCAGAGGGGAGCGTCGGATGTTTTTGGCCGGGAAGAAGTTTGTCCTGGATGAACCGGCTGGACGCTAAGTAATGCACCGGGGAGTTTACACGCCTGCTAACATCAACCACCTACAAAATCACAAGTGGTGCGTTTTTAAGAAAAGAGAAAAACTATAAAGAAAAGCAAGAACAACAATTATTGAACAGATCGTCTGACGGATGAAGAAAAGTGCGGGCTCGCCCCTTTAAGGATGTCAGCTGATGAAGAGACTCTGATCGGACATCTAAAAGGTAAGCCCCACCTCACTGTGTGTTCCGTCAGGCAGGGGGGCCGCCAGGAATATTGGGCCCCATGACAAAAAATCCAATTGGGCCCCCCTGCACAGCTGCTTTTGCCACATCTCTAGAATCTAACTGATCCAGCAAAAGTTTTACATAAATAACATTAAAGGCTTGTTTCCTTTGGTCCAATACTGGTACTAGCATAATATTTACTGTTAGTGAATTGTACATGCAACCGTCTGCATAGAGTATGCAATTCACTATTTAAAGCAAGATTAAAAACTAAAAACTAAATAAAATAAAACGAGGAGCCCCGCCGCCGGCAGAGACACGACGAGCAAGCGTGGCGTGCGCATGTGTTCTGAATACAAACACGCTTCAAATTATTGTTAGTTCATATATCTGCTCTCAAATCAGTGGTAACATACTGCACACTCAAACTGATGGCATAATATGCCATCGTGAAATGGAGGCTAAGCTAGCGAACAGGTTGATAATCACGCACATCTCTACCCACCTCTCTTGGGGAAAAACTGTGTTACAAATCGACACCCTTTCCTTTGTCTGTCTTCCTTTTCTTTTTTCTCTTTCCTTTTTTGACAGCCTGATTTTACGATTTTTCTGGGCAGCATGTTTGTTGTTACTCTGTCATCCTCTGACTGCAAAGTAACACCAGCAGCGTCAAGTGAGCTAAAGCAGCTAGGAACATACCATTTCATGCAGATACAGGGGGGTGTTTGTTAAATATGAGGATGTTTGCTTTTTGGTCTGGGAGAGATAATATTTAAGTTTTACTGTTAAAACAAGTAAAAACAAAGCTACTACCATTAATGTATTATTATCAGGGTCTCACCACACCATGAAAAAAATAAATTAAAAAAGGCCAATCTGGGGCCCCTGTCAGTCAAGGGCCCTTGGAATTGTACCAACTTTTACCCCCCATACGGCGCCCCTGCCGTCAGGTGCCAGTTCTGTTTCTTTTTTCTCTCTTTTTCTTTTCATCACGCACTTATAGTTGCGGCCCTACTCTCCAGTAAACAGTCAAATGAACAGAACGAGCTGGGGAGAGAAGCGGTTTCGTAACAAGTGGGGGCTCGCGTCCGGGATCTCGAAACTACTTTTTGACTTTGGAAAATATGGAAGCAGTTATGGAGTAAAAAGCTGCCATTTAAATTACATCAGTTTCGTTGATTCCTGTAACGGTTGAAATGAGTGTGAGGTTATGGAGGAATTTAAAGTTTAAGAATTTCTAAAAGAGGAGTTTTAAACTTTTTTTAGTTTAGTGTAATTTTTTTTAGTTTAGTTTATTTATTTATTTATTTTTGACAAAAGTGGTTTCCCATCTTGCGCCACCATGGGGATTATGTTTGCAGGACTCATTAAAATGTTTGAGAAGGAGATAGCATTTGACAGATGGGTGCGGTCAAAGAATGTTGGTCAGGACTATGAGAAATTAAAACAGCTTATTCTCTTGGAAGATTTAAAAATGGTGTTTCTTTTTAGGTAAAAAATTACCTAGAGGATCAAAAGGTTGATGGGATTAGGAAAGCTGCAATTATGGCTGATGATTTTGAACTCACCCATCAGTGTTTAGTGAGAGGAGTGAGTGAGTCCATTAATTACCACACACAGCATGGGATTGGAGCCGAGGAGGGCTTCCCCAAGTAACAGAAGAACGTTCTGAGAACGTTCTGAGAACGTTATTTTTAGGTTAGGGGAACGTTCCCTCCTAACGTTCTGAGAACGTTCTGGTGTGGAGTTTTCTCGTGGTTCTCAGAACGTTAGTGAGAACGTTGTCAGAACGTTCTGAGAACGTTCTGAGAACGTTAGGTGAGAACGTTCTGAGAACGTTCTGAGAACGTTATTTTTAGGTTACGGGAACGTTCCCTCCTAACGTTCTGAGAACGTTCTGGTGTGGAGTTTTCTCGTGGTTCTCAGAACGTTAGGTGAGAACGTTCTGCTAGAACTTTCTTAGAACATTCCATAAATTTTATTATTATTATTATAATAATATGGATTCATACATTTTAGTGCAAATTATGAACAATCAAAATAGATTCAAAGTTATTTATTCATCTACTGAACAATGTTTTTAATCTCCCAGAGAGAACAATTGCAAACAAACAAAAGTGTACTTTTGTTTGTTTGCAATTGTTCTCTCTGGGAGGTTAAAAACATTGTTCAGTAGATGAATAAATAATTTTGAATCTATTTTGATTGTTCATGTTCAATGAATTGTTCAATGTAGTTTGGAATAGTTCACATTTTTAGTTTGGAAAAAATAAACATTTGAGTTTTCTTTCTTATAACAGTTATAAGAAAGAAAACTCAAATGTTTATTTTTTCCAAACTAAAAATGTGAACTATTCCAAACTACATTGTCCCTTTCTTTAAACTTAAAAGTCCAGCTTGAACATAAATCAAATTAAATATGTGTTTTGCCATGATTTCTAGCTTTCAAATACAAGTACCTGTACAATACTCTCATTGTAATGAGAAATTTAAGTTGGCTAAATAAATCTCCATTGCACAAATGAAATCTTTCAAGTTTTATTTAAAAATGTCCACAATTCTTAAATCAAATCCAACAAAAGAAGCTGAATAATAAATTTGTGACCCATCACATCAAATGGGTTTATTTTTCAAAGTGGTTTGCGTAAATTTAGATAGTAAATAAGATGAATGAATAACTTATCAAATGGTTTAAATTAAATATCTGAAATAAAATCTTCACACCAAATATCAAACCATTTTCCTGATTATTAAGACAACACGATGAATTTGTCAGGATGATCTAAGTAAGAAAATGTATTTCTAAAAGTCAGTAATATATATGTTTGCTTGTAGGTCATTTTGACCAAATTTGACTTTAACCCCCGTTTGATGATGTGATGGGTCACATATTCAGTATGAAGTTCTAGTAAAACTAACCCTCTTTCAGGGGCGAGTAATCTGGTGATCCTACAGAAATACATTCAGATCCTCCTTTTTAAAACATGGAGCGTGAAATCTGGTGATCTAACAAAATACTTTCAGCTAATCCTCCTTTTAAAACATGGAGCGAGAAATCTGGTGATCCAACATGTGTTCACACATAAACAACTTCAGTGTTGTTTCAGAAACAGTTCTCAACCATCATTAGCAAAGCAGATCCATCATAAACATTTCTCAACCATCAGGAGCAATTGGTATCCATCATAAACAGTTTTCAACCATCATTATCAAATCACATCATCAGGAGCAATTGACATCCATCAGAAACATGTTGCAACCATCATGTATGAAAAACCAGTGCCTTAGTGTACAGTCCAGGAAATTTAAAAAGCTAGAAGCAGCACAAAAAAAGCATAGAAAAGTCCCTTACTTTGATTGAAGTTGAGGTAGACAGGCTTATTAGGTGGTTCTCATGGATCAGATGGAACAGCTTAGCCATTGAGCAATGATTCAACCATGAATGATGCAGTGTTTCCCCTAGTTAACTTGCCATGGCGGAGTGCTCATCTCATCCATGATTTTTGTTGACGGGGGACGGACACGTCTGAGTGCAGCTTGTAGGGGCAGGGGGCATTCAGCACGAGGGGAGAGGCAACGTGAACGCTCCCTTTAGCTTTTTAGCTAGAGAGCCTGTATTTTATGCTGCTAGCTTAGTGCTATGCCAGTGCTGGGTGGGTGGGTGGGGGGGTCAAGTTTGGTCTGGTAGGCGGGGTGCTCAGTTCTGTTGACGGGGTGGCGCACCCCGCTTGTATAATGGTAGGGGAAACACTGAATGATGGGTACATGGGAGTCCAGATGTGAATTCAGGTCAGGTGTGTGGTCTTGATGAGAGCAGGTCTGTCCATCAGGTCAGGTGTGTTTTCCTGTTTTGGCAGCAGTCATTGATGTGGATACATGACAGGGTTAGGCACAAGGTGGTGACGCACAGGTGATGATGGAGAGGAGCTGCAGGAGGATGGTGAGGAGAGAGCAGAGGACACAGGTCTGCCCATGACGTCAGGTGCCAACAGGTTTTGTCTGTTGAAAGAGACACAAACATGAACATGTGAAGTTAAAGCAGGGTCATGACCTGCAATAAAAACAGAAAACACCGACAGAAAACAAGTTCAACTCACTGTAGGCACAAGGTGGTGACGCACAGGTGATGATGGAGAGGAGCTGCAGGAGGATGGTGAGGAGAGAGCAGAGGACACAGGTCTGCCCATGACGTCAGGTGCCAACAGGTTTTGTCTGTTGAAAGAGACACAAACATGAACATGTGAAGTTAAAGCAGGGTCATGACCTGCAATAAAAACGGAAAACACTGACAGAAAACAAGTTCAACTCACTGTAGGCACAAGGTGGTGACGCACAGGTGATGATGGAGAGGAGCTGCAGGAGGATGGTGAGGAGAGAGCAGAGGACACAGGTCTGCCCATGACGTCAGGTGCCAACAGGTTTTGTCTGTTGAAAGAGACACAAACATGAACATGTGAAGTTAAAGCAGGGTCATGACCTGCAATAAAAACAGAAAACACCGACAGAAAACAAGTTCAACTCACTGTAGGCACAAGGTGGTGACGCACAGGTGATGATGGAGAGGAGCTGCAGGAGGATGGTGAGGAGAGAGCAGAGGACACAGGTCTGCCCATGACGTCAGGTGCCAACAGGTTTTGTCTGTTGAAAGAGACACAAACATGAACATGTGAAGTTAAAGCAGGGTCATGACCTGCAATAAAAACGGAAAACACTGACAGAAAACAAGTTCAACTCACTGTAGGCACAAGGTGGTGACGCACAGGTGATGATAGAGAGGAGCTGCAGGAGGATGGTGAGGAGAGAGCAGAGGACACAGGTCTGCCCATGACGTCAGGTGCCAACAGGTTTTGTCTGTTGAAAGAGACACAAACATGAACATGTGAAGTTAAAGAGAGTCAGAGAGTCTTTATTGTCATTTGCACAGCATGTGGTACATGAGATGAAAACGAGATTATGTACACGAGGTCCCAGTTACATCCAACAACAAATGAAAGAGAAAAACAGTAATAACATCTAGAATTAACTAAGAAAAACATCAACTAGTAATACACTAAGCCTAATATAGTGGGAATAAACAGCAGCACGAACATGAGTTTGTATGAGCAGATGGTCACAGATGAACACAGATGAACACAGCAACAAGAAAACAGATCAGCATCAGTATGATGTGATATTTTGCAGTGTTTATTTTTTATTTTATTTTTATTTATTCATGAGTCTAACAGCCTCAGGGTAGAAGCTGTTCCTCAGTCTAGTGGTTCTACACTTGATGCTCCTCAACCTCCGTCCTGAGGGGAGTGGGGCAAAGAGTGAGTGTGCTGGATGAGTGAGGTCTTTCATGATGCAGGTGGCTCTTTTCCTGCATCTGAGAAGCTCAGTCCTCGCCTCGTTCTACAGGTGTGCAGTGGAGAGCGTCCTGTGCTCCAGCATCAACGTGTGGCATGGAGGCTGCACAGTTGCAGAGAGGAAAGCTCTACAAAGAGTGGTGAAGGCTGCACAGAAGTCTGTGGGAGTCAGTCTCCCCACCATCACAGACATTTACACCTCCAGATGCAGAAAAAGAGCCACCTGCATCATGAAAGACCTCACTCACCCAGCACACTCACTCTTTGCACCACTCCCCTCGGGACGGAGGTTGAGGAGCATCAAATGTAGAACCACTAGACTGAGGAACAGCTTCTACCCTGAGGCTGTCAGACTCATGAATAAATAAATAATAAAAATAAACACTGCAAAATGTCACATCATGCTGATACTGACCTGTTTCTTGTTGCTGCGTTCATCTGTGACCATCTGCTCATGTTCGTGCTGCTGTTTATAATGATGTTTTTCTACTACATTAGGGCTTAGTGTATTACTAGCTGATGTCTCTCTTAGTTAATCCTAGATGTTATTATTGTTTTTCTCTTGCATTTGTTGTTGGATGTAACTGGGACCCTGTGTACATAATCTCGTTTTCAACACATGTACTACATGCGGTGCAAATGACAATAAATTCTCTCTGACTCTGACTCTCTGATCTGGAGGTGTAAATGTCTGTGATGGTGGGGAGACTGACTCCAACAGACTTCTGTGCAGCCTTCACCACTCTCTGCAGAGCTTTCCTCTCTTCAACTGTGCAGCCTCCATGCCACATGTTGATGCTGGACATTTTAAGACTAAAAAAGACCAGATTATCATAATGGAGGAAAAATAATGTGATCTTTCCCAATTAAAAAATAAAATAATGAACTATGCAGGTCTAGGTAAATTATTTTAATTGTGGAAAAATTAAATATCATACTTTGAATAAATAAAGTTAACTTATGTTTTACTCCTTCTATTAGTTCTAGTATTCACACATTTGCAAAGGAAAAGACAGGAAAAACTGCTAAAACTAGCCCTTTTTGTTGTTATAAGAACAAATAAAATTCAGTTTAAAGTTATTTTTGATCAAAGCTTGGAAGAGCCACTGCTGAGGGACCAAAGAGCCACATGTGGCTCCAGAGCCGCAGGTTTCAGACCCCTGCAAAGTCCAGAACCCCTTACATTTTAAGACAGGTTTACAAGAAATCTAAAATAACTACCTATCAGCCACTTTCAAACCAGTTATGTGATCACAATCTTTCTTTGTGCTTGACAGATTTTTCATGCTGATGACATTGATTGATGACAACTTGGAGACAAATAAAGAGGATTCAATCCTAAAGATTCACAAAGGGACACCTCTGCTGTGTTACTATGAACAGTTTAGCACCACCACGACCAAAGTCTGGCACTCATATTAGCCTGCCTGTGTGTCTGTTAGTAAAATATCTCATGTACCAGTAAATCTTTAATGAAACTGTCAGAAAGTAATTGACTCTCAAGACCTCTCAAGACCTCGTGAATGAGATATATCTTCCTTCAGCCTCTACAAAAACAGTATGTTGCTGAAATACGTATTTAAA
>JBBPBX010061931.1:0-20974 GCA_038048925.1 Garcialebias charrua | reverse complement strand
CCGTTTGAACGTCCCACCTGCACCTGGACCTGCGGTTCTCCTGTGGTTTCTCCTGGTTTCAACAAGATTGCAGGGAAGTTTTTCAGACTATCATGCTGATTTTTTCTGCTGTCCTTTGTTGACCTCGTGGCGTGGGGGGAAGATAACGTACCTGGTTCGTGAGCATCGGGGGAGGTGTTTCTGACTGGACCAGAACCGAATCGAACTGGCTGTGGGGACACCGTCTTTAATCCAGCTGGATCAGACCAGTGTCGCGCAGTGCTCAGCTGGAGGGACGACTGGAGGGACACGCGGCTGCTTTGAAGTGCAGCTGATCTGATTGCTCCCTGCTGACCTGAAACAGGCTGGGATCATGTCTTCAATTTCAAGTCTTCCTGGCAGCGCAATCTATTTGTTGCAAATTATCTGTTTCTACCTGTTGATTCTGGGTCCAGCGGACCATGGCCGCTTCAATTCATCTTCACAGGGGGGCTGGTGCCCTCCTCAGCCCAATACAAACTACAGTTGGGACAATACAAGCTACAGTTGGTCCTTCACAACGGATTTGTTTGCCCATTTAATTTGTGATGCCTCATGCTCTGAAACTTTTCTGCATCATTCATATTACTGTCCTTATTTTCAGTTCTCAGACTACCTGGAATCACTGAATCTTATCAACACATCTGGATCTGCCCATCACTGCGACTTTCATTGTTTTTGGGCTCTGAATGATCGTGTCTTCATCAATGTTTCACATGGTTCAATTATGGGGGCAAAATGTCACACTGTTAACTCCTGTAATTACACATCACTGACAAAGAAGTCAAGTAAATGTCTGATATTAATGTTGTTATTGATCTCAGGGATTCAGCCAAACCCAGGGCCAATCACTAACTACTGTACACCTAATGAGTTTAAAAATATTTCAGGTCTCCGTTTTCTGCATGTAAACGCTCGTAGCCTTCTAAAAAAACTTGATGAATTGAAAATCCTAATCACTTCTTCTGGGGCAGATGTGATCGTTATCTCTGAAACTTGGCTTAAAAAATCTGTTTTGAAAAATGACCTGGCAATCAATGAATTTAAGATCTATCGTTGTGATCGTAATACAAGGGGAGGTGGAGTCGCTATTTACATCAGAGATTCTTTGGCTGCCAGGATTGCATCTAAAAAAACAATCGCAAACCAGTTTGAGGCTTTAGCTGTGAACATCACTTTGAAAGGAGGTCAGCCCTTAACTGTTGTTGGATGTTATCGTCCCCCCTCCGCAACACTTGAAGCTCTGTCTTCCCTGACTGAATTCATAGGAAATTTAAAACACAATGAGATTGTTATGGCTGGAGATTTCAACATTGATTGGAATGAGTCGACCCCCCTCTGTGATAAATTCAAGGAATGTTGCCTATCTCTCAATCTAACACAACTTATCGATTCTCCCACCAGACCAAACATAAAATGTCCTGAAAAATCTTCTACCTTAGATCTGTTTTTCACAAATGCTCCTCACAAATTTCCTGGTATAGGTGTATTTGCTAACGTTTTGAGTGATCATTCCGTAATAGCAGCTCTTAGATCTACTAAACTTCCACCTGCTAAGCCCAGAATAATTCAAAAAAGGGATTTGAAACGTTTCTGTGAACAGTCATTCCTTTGGGATCTATCCCACTTTGATTGGCAACATATCCTACAAATCAATGACGTGAACACTGCTTGGAACTATTTTCATAATAGTTTCATTCTCTTTGTAAACAAACACGCACCTTTCCGGCAGTTCAGGATAAAGGGCCGTGACAGCCCCTGGTTTACTCCTGAACTAGCTGATCTCCTACACTGGAGAGATCATCTTTGGGCCGCAGCAAGAAAATCACACTCAGACACTGATTGGTTGAAATTTCGGCAGCTAAGGAATAAATGCACAACTGCCATCAAAGCCGCAAAACGTAACTACTTCTTATCTCAGACCTCCAAAAATCTAAATGATCCAAAAAAATTCTGGAAAACCATTAAATCTCTCTCAGGCACCCCCCAATCATCTGACCTCCCATCACAATTTCTTGTTGACTCTGTTCCTGTGTCAAATAAGCACGAGATCCTGAACTGTTTCAATAAACATTTTGTTGCTTCTAGTTCATTATTTGACACAGTTACAAACGGAAAATCAGCCACTTTATCTAATAATCAAACTTCTACAAATCAAATCCCTCCTACAAGTCAACCATCTGTTAATCACACCTTCTCTTTTTCTCCGTTCTCAGTCAGTGAGGTAAATAAACTGTTAAATGATCTTGATCCAAAAAAATCTGCAGGTCCAGATGAACTTCCACCTTACTTCTTAAGGCTGGCTGCTCATATCATCACAGTTCCTGTGACCCACATCTTTAATCTGTCCATAAGCCAAAACACCATTCCGGATGCTTGGAAAACAGCATTTGTTCTTCCTTTGCTGAAGGGAGGTGACCCCACCTCACTGAACAATTATCGACCGATCTCTAAACTTTGCATCTTAGCCAAGGTTCTAGAAAAACTGATAAACTCTCAGATCAAAAATTATCTGGACTCATTTAATCTTACCTCTTCATCAATCTGGTTTCAGGAAAAAACATAGCACAACAACTGCTTCTCTGAAGGTTCTGAATGATGTTGTTGAAGCATTGGATGCTAAGGATTATTGTGCTGCACTTTTCTTAGACCTGTCTAAAGCTTTTGACACTGTGGATCATAACATCTTGTGTCATAAGCTCTCAGAAATCGGTTTCTCTGATCACACCATCGGTTGGTTTTCTAATTATCTTTCCAATCGGAGGCAATGTGTTCAACATAACGGTACTTCTTCCAGCTATTTAACAGTTAAAAATGGTGTACCACAAGGCTCAGTTTTAGGACCCACTCTCTTTACAATCTACATAGCTAATGTAGGTCACTGCATCCCTGATGCATCCTTACATTTCTATGCTGATGATACAGTTGTTTACTGCCGAGCTAAAACAGTTGCTAAGGCTTTCCAGTTACTGCAATCCGCTTTTGACATCATCCAGTCAGATTTGTTCCGTCTCAAACTTGTCCTTGTAGGGATACAGCACTCTCATGTCCGTATGGGATATGGGCCTCTCCACATCTCTCTGAAACTCTCAGTGGTACACCTTCTTGAAACTCTCAAGGAGTTTCTCAAGGACAAGTGGACTCTATATTGGTTAACAATTATTATGAATTAATGGACACTAATTAATCAGATTGAACTTTCTCTTTAATGTGTGTTAATTCAGAATTGATCAAACAGTATTTTTGTCATTTCAATGATGATCTGTTACTTGCATGACTTTGACCCTTCGGCTGGTTTATTTCTGCAGAACAAGTAGTCTTTGAATCTAAAGCACAAGGTCAGAGTAAACGTTTAACTTGCAGCTTCTTTTGTGTTGTCTATGAAGTTAGCCATAACATTTTCTGTGCTCACCAGCAGGCCACCTGGCTGTTTATGTAAACAGTTTTCCTGCTGTCCGTCAAGAGACTTTCTGCCTATGGGATCATACTTCCATCTTTTATTTTGTTAACCAGCCTGTAGCCGTTGAGGAGGTGGGGAGACCCCACCTCCCCCATATAATGGGCACTTCCTATTTGGAAGTTAGAGTTTCGAGGAGTACGAACTGTCAACCTGCTCTCTCCTCTGGGAAAGCTGGAGACGCCCGGTCATGTGTCAACGACCCACGTCTCAGCGGGGATCATTGTAAAGCCTTACTTTGATCCATTCACTCCGTTCTGAAGAATTTGTTTTCTAAAGTTTTATTTTGAAAGTTCAACCAGTGCGATTGGAGTCTGTTCCTGCCGGTGAACGCGTGCTCCCGCTCGTCTGACCCAGTCATACACGCACGAAGTCATCTGGACGCTCACTGGACCACACAGTCCGTTAGTGTCCACAAACTTCTCAGTCCTCACCTCGCAAGACGTCTCGTCACCAGGTAAAGAGGCGTTGTTTGTATGCTGCACGTGTCGGAAGTACAGCTAAGATCCGTATGGGAAAGCTTGCCACCCTGGTTGGTTCAAAGTAAATAACTTTAGTTAACTTAGCTCCAGAACTCCTTCCTCCTATTTCTTATTTTTCATAAGCTATTTAATCTGTCAAGTAAATGTGCCAACAGTTAAGTTCCTAATTGTCTGTTTGTTTTAATTTGAATTCTTGTCAACGTAGTTATTAAATCAGAGCTAATATCGATACAAATGTTTAATGTAATTCTTGTGATAGTTTCAATAAAAGGTCTATTTTTTGGTAGACCAATATAAATTGAAGTCTAAGCGTGAAATTACATTACTGGCTAATCACATCGTTAGATTTATTGATTTATTCTGAAAAAGTTGAGACCCCGTGAATTGGTGGCAAGTTTGTGCAGATTAAACTCTGCTCAGACTTGCGCATCTAAAGATATAGGTAAGTCAGTAAACTGACCAGAAAGTCCTATATCTCTACAATAATGGTGGTCCAGTAAGTGTTTAAATTCCTTACCCCACCTTATTCCTTTACATATTGGTGGCCCGTAAGTGTTTAAATACCTTACCCCACCTTATTCCTTTAAATATTGGTGGCCGCGTACTGGTCTTCTGAAAGATTAAATTGATAAGTTGTTTTTGTAGCCTACGTGCTCATAACGTGTTGGCTTAGTTTTGCATCCTGGTTTTGGGCTTATAGGAATAGTTTTGGCTGGTGAGTGTCCGGGAGTTGCTAATCGTGGCATTGTCTGGATTATTTTCCCGTTAGAATTATTTTTTCATTCACATTTGAACGTATGCTTGGAGCGGGTGAGTGATAAGTGTTGTGTCTGTGTTTGTGAGACGTTTCATTACGTGTCGCGAAGCTGCATGCATTTTTCATTGTTGTGACCGCCGTGTCACGATCCTGTTTCATTCTATTACATCTGCGATTTATTGTTGAAGGTCTGTTTCACACATATGCTGCTCCATTAAGTGCCTTTTTCTGTTACAACGTGTGTTGCCGAGGTTCGGGAAAACCCACTCCGCAAGGACCGGATGTATTCCGGTTCCGTTTGACGTAAAGTCCGCTGTTGTACACAGTAGCGCTGCCTTCTTTGGAAGGCGGGGGTTAGCCTGGTTGTGTTTTAGCTCATTGACAGTGTTCTCTGCGGTGTAAAAATACGCTTATTTTGTGGAAGAGAGTCCAGTACCTTGGGTCGAAATGCTAAACGGTACCGAGAGACAAGATGGCTGCTTAAAACGCTGTGATTGGTCCATTGTGTGTCGCGTTCAAGAACGTTGGTTTCTGTAGACTCTGGTTGTCAGATTCATTTTTGCACACATTTCTGACAGTTTATCTGTGTTGTTTGAGTTCTATGCACGTAATATCGTCGAAGACTGGCTTAACCGCGGTGTTTTGCGGTATTTATGACTGTTTTAGAACGTTGAAAAGACCGTTCCACGCTTTTGTTCGACCGACCGCAGGTCCGTGAACACACCGCTCGAACGGCACGTCACTAGTGGGTGGCGTTAGGTTTGGAAGACACAGTTTCCCATGAACACTTGGGTTTTAGAACTACAGTTCTGTCTTCGCTGTGATTGGTCGATTACGCTGTATGTGTTGACGCATGCGCAGTGGGTGAAGCCCCGCTCCTCGTCAATTTTCACTTCAGCTACTTGTCCCAGACGAGTTTCCGTGCTTGTTTGTCCATTACTGTCATTAAAAAGACTGTTTAAACGCGGTGTTTTTGAGATTGTGATGGGTGGATTGAGTCGGTTGCTCTGACACTGCCGATCGCCATGTGACCAGGTCACGTGACACCGATTTTGCCGGTTTTATGAGGACCGACCTTATTTCTTTTAAACGCAGTTTAAAAGGTTTCACAGTTCAACCGATTTTGCCGGTTTTATGAGGACCGACCTTATTTCTTTTAAACGCAGTTTAAAAGGTTTCACAGTTCAACCGATTTTGCTCACATGATTTCGTTTTTGTGAGCCTGGGCTCTGAAGCTGTACCACGTAACGCTTTGGGTCTGTCTGCTTGATGCTGTTCATTAGATGTCTGTGGGCTAAAAAACTGCAGCTTCACTCGCTGGTGATAACAGCGCCTCTATAGAGGTCAGATAGAGAAATTACAGTCGCTGTGATAAACTCACTTCCAGCGCTGTGCCCCCTGCTGGTTACATTAGAAGACGCAGTCTTCCTGTAATGTGTACATGTTGAATGTTCCTGTTTTTAAACGGGGAACAATTTGAAATATTGTTCTCACAGCACACTTTTCATTTGATTTTCACATATATTCAAATGTTGATGGCAGAACAGTTACACAAATTTAATACAGACATGTCTGTTGTTGATAAAATTTGACACTTTTATCATCAATTCTGTGCAAAACTAGCTCTCTGTCCCTGTGTTAGTAATCTGCAGGTTTAAAATAACACACAGGAAGCATCGTTTGTCTTGGTTTTTCACAAAAAATCTCAAAACGACAGCCGTTTTTGTTTGACCTTGTCACAGGTCGACAAATTACTAGACATCACTGATTTTTATTTCATTTAACATCTTGGATGTTTTCTGAGCAGCTCATACACTTTGCATATTTGCAAGCTGCGATATGAGACCCACTTTATTTGATTTTTCACAGAACATCAGTACAAAGATGGACGTTCAAACAGGTGAACCACCTGAGGAGGCCTCTTGTTCTGTGTATCCTAGATGGATGGATGGGGGCCTTGGGATTCCTGCCCGTGCTTCCTGCAAAGTGGGGGAGTCTGCTTCATCGTATGCTAATTACTTAGCTGCTAGGAACGTCCGTCAGGATAAGTGGGAAAATCCCCTGTCATTCTACGACAGGCTAATCTCGGTCTACTCCGGGGGCAAACCTGTCCCTGGATTAGAGGAAAATATGGAGTTTAAACGTCTTTTCATTATGAATCTTATGCCTTTTCAAATGAAATGTGTTCATTTCAAGGTTGATTGCAAAAAAGATTCCATGGAAGTGATAAGACAATATGCTGCGTCAGTTTTTGAGGCCGAAATACAACCTAGGATACCATCAGAGGTTTGTACAGGTCAAAAGGTCACATCCCACTCGCAGGAAGTAGTAGAGGTTCCCTCTCCTTCAAAGTGCGAGAGGTCACAGGTTTTTCATAATAACATACATCAGCATGGTGCTACGAGCTGTAGGAGTTCTGAACCCCCTGCCCCTCAGGTTGAAAACCTTGAGAGGAGCAGAGAACCACACAAGGTAGGTGTTCGCTCTCTAGATGAACCAAGATGGTTCAGATCGAACCAAAAGAGTTCTCACCTAGGTCTCACAGTGGGTGAACTTCGAGAGAAGTTGATGTCTGGGAACCGTGACCCTTTGAAAAATGGTCTGTCCCGACATGTACCCCCGGGAAGCGGCCCTCCTGCCCCTGCCCCTCGAGCTGCACAGCTCGAGACATGCAATGAGTCACACATGCTCCAGATTATGGAAGCGGCGCCTCCGCGCGTGGACGTGACTGAGATTGTGAGTTGTTTGTCAAATGATTTGAATGTTACAGTGGTTGACCAAGCTGACACAACGTGTGACGTTGTCCTTGATGATAACACAAACAACGTTGTTCATCCTGATGAAGCGACGCGCAGCACTGCCTTTTGCAACAACTCAGTGCACACAGTTGACAACAACAACGTCAACACTGACATAAACGCTGACGGCAAACAAATTGCTGATGATCAGCGTCCTGAAAGTCCAGATGCTGACAGCAAACAAATTGCTGAAAATCCGCATCCTGAAGGTCATGAGGCAGACAGCCATCATGATGCTGACAGCGATGACGATTACACAGACAGAGTCACACGTACACAGACACGTGTGGAAAAACCTGAACGGTTTCTGTGTAACTTTATAAAAAGGGGGATAGCTAAGAGAGCTTACCTGCCACTCACATTGGAAGGGGTCCTCGCGCAAGAAGCGCTCCTGGTTAGCGGCTCAGACGTGTCTACCATGTCAGCCGAACTGTTTGAGGAGCTAAGGACCGCCGCTAACGATGTTGACAGGCAAATACCCTTTGTGAAATACACTTATGGTGAGCAACAGGGCCTCGCAAAGACGAGAACAACCCTAATAGCCATGGTTCACATGCAGATTGGCGAGATGTCACTATACCACCCGGTATATGTGTCTGAACTTGACTCACTCCGGGCTCCATTTGTGGTTGGCCAAGATTTTATAAATCGCTTTGAAGCGATTATAAATTATGGCAATCAGACAATGTGGGCCACAGTGAGCAGTCCACTGCCATTCGTGGTACCTCCCCAAGGTCAGGACACTGACTGTCTAACAGCAGGTACCGCTGAGGTAAAAAAGGATTCCCCAACCGAGACCACAAACCCGGTAAGTGATCCTTCATGTACAGGTGAGACAGAGGAGACTCTACAGGTGGACCAGACTCTGGCCCAACACGGGAACCTCCTCTGCGAGCTGACACCTTCAGCACTCACTGACCACTACCTACCACCGGTAGAAGAAGGTGTGGAGATCCAAGAGTCCCACGCCGATGACGCTGTACTGTCCTGTGGGGCAGGTAATTCGGCAAACAGCCAAGCTTTCAGTGAAGTCTTGGTTCAAGGACATCTGAGCCCACAAGGTGACAGTCTACTACACGCTGACAGTCACTTGGACTTCACTGTTACAGATTTTGAGGATCCCTCCTCAAACAAAAGGGGGGCAAACTCACACTTCCTACCACAGGTAGAGGACGGTGTAGAGATCCGAGGATCACACACCGAGAACGCTGTGCTGTCCTCTGGGACAGGTAATTCAGTTATCAGCCAAGCTTTCAATGAAACCTTGGTTCAAGAGCATTTGAATCTAGAACTACTCAGAGATGACATAGTTCTTACAGACTCAAAGAGCACCTCTTCATTCATGAAGTGGGAAGACATACATCACAACGACAGAGACGCGCCTGCGACGGCGCCGACAGTTGTGACACACCTGCATTACGCAGAAAGAGGTAAACGTACAGAGGTACGTTGGCCGAGACCTATAAGGTTCCTGTACAAGGTTCCCCATAAACTGCGCGAACAGCTTAAACTAAACAATGGCATCCTAACTCGTGCCCATGGACGGACGTCCACACCCGTGCGCGTGGTCCCTCATGACCACAGGGGGGTGATGTTAGGCCATGCCCATGTCAAGGACAAAGATTTCAATAACCCCACAAACGACAAAGATCTCGCAAACTCACAGACTTCATGGGAAAAGAAGGTCGTCCAAGCACAGGATAGTAAATAAACTAAACAGTTTAAACTATACTAGTTGCGAAAAGAAACCGTTCCAACTAGAACTTAGAAACGCTAAGCATAAAACCCACAACAAAAACTAACCTTAACAACCGTTTAAATCTGCAGGATTTAATTGACATCGGTTATAAAGCTAAGAACTGTTTTTCTTGTGTGTGACACGTTGGAATCTGACGACCAGAGTGAGTTTGACGTAGTGAAACGTTGTTTTTAGTTGCTTGATTGCTACTTTTGTGTTATTGAAGTTGTTATTGTTTTCTGAACACTCCCAGCCAAAAGAGGTTTTGATTGTTGATTAGTTGAAGACTTAAATGGATTTAACTATGCCAACATGCTGTTCATTTTGTTAAAGATCTCAATCTTTGAAAAGTCATTGTAGATTAATACTACTTAAGGTACTATAATCTACACTGATCTCCCAATCATTTAGATAGAACCGATTCGATCGTTTCTATTCTAGATCTATTCATTTTGATGAGTCTCGCCATAGACTTCAAAATTTATAGGGAATACCAAATCTTGCGTCGTTCGTCTAAAAGACAACAGACATTTAGACCAAACTAGTTTTCATTTTTATTTTAGTTTAACCTAAACTAAATAATGAATGGAGGAATAGTTTGAATGAAGAGGCCTTCGTTACAGAAGCCCTCCACATTTCTATAGGTATAGATCCCTATATCTGATTTTTACAGCATTGATCCACCCCTTAATTGGTAATTTTAGCTGATCTAATCCATGATAGCTTACATACCAGGTGCATATAGGTAAGGCTTAATGTAGAATCCCAATCATAAGCCCACCTAAAACCACATAATTGCATGACACATTGAACCAGGGTGGCACCGACTGGAAGCCATCCAGCCTGCAACCTTCGATGTGGGGACCTGCTGATCCAACGTTGGTCTTCAACCTTCATCCAAGGCCCGCCTCCTCTGCTTCAATCGAGGGATCCCCTCTACATGCTGATTAAAACCATTCTTGCTGATGAAATCAATAACCCCCATCGTTGTGGATTTACCGTTGTGGATTATAAGACTTTGTTTTCCAAGGATCACAGACTCAGTTTTCCATGGGTTAACAGACTTTGTTTTCCAAAGGATTGAAAGCTTACCGCAAAGGGATTACCTACGAACAGTATGGAATTTCCAAAAACATTATGGGAGTATAATTTTGAACTTTTTTTTGACTTTTTTTTTCCATTTGCTGGATTACATAGAGGTCAGAGACATTCGGTGGTATCCTTTCGTGTTGGAACTCATCTCCAAGGACAGGCGATGACTTCCAAAAAGGGGGACTGTAGTGATACACCTAGCCTCTGATATTTTAGGCTTGACCTTCAAGTACACCTCTCTGCATCTCTCTGAAACTCTCAGTGTTACACCTTCTTGAGGCCCTCAAGGAGACGATTGGACACTTATATTGGTTAACAATTATTATGAATTAATGGACACTAATTAATCAGATTGAACTTTCTCTTTAATGTGTGTTAATTCAGAATTGATCAAACAGTATTTTTGTCATTTCAATGATGATTTGACTAAGCTGGTATATTTTAAATATGACAAAGTTAAGAGAACATCTCAGAATGATCGTGCTTTGAACTGTCTGCTCTAGGCAGAATAAGTGTCTAAAGTTGAAGGAACAATCCTTCGTATTTGTTTGAACTGTTTTTGTTTCGAAGGAAAAGTGCTAGACATAGCTTGCTTTCGGTCTCCCGTCCTTTCTAAAAACAATGAATCTGTTCTCAAAACAAAGTACTGACTTGTTCACATGCACCTGCATACTCTGACGTTGTGTTCTGTGTATTGTCTACCCTATCATCTGTCACTCAAACTCACTCACTTGCAAAGCCACACCCTCTCTAGGGGTGCGACAACCAATCAGCAGGAAGTATGTGACTAAGTCACACCCCCTTCTTAAAGGGCACTTCCTGCATTTTGGGTTAGTTTTTGGAAGAGAACTAAATGACAACTGGTTTTCTCTCCTCTGGGAAAAGCTGGAGACGGCCCGGTCATGTGTCAACGACCCACGTCTCAGCTGGAATCATAGTAAAGCCTTACTTTGATCCATTCACTCATTTCTGGAAGAATTTGTTTTCTGAAGTTTTACTTTGAAAAGTTCAGCCAGTAGCTGGTCCTGTTCCTGCCGGTGAAAGCGTGCTCCTGGCTCGTCTGATCCAGTCATACACGCACGAAGTCGACTGGACCTCAACGGGACAACACAGCCCGTTAGTGTCCACAAACTTCTCTGTCCTCACCTCCAAGGGACTATCGTCACCAGGTAAAGAGGCTTTGCTTGTATGCTGCACGTGTCGGAGGTACAGCCTGATCTGTATGGGAAGGTGCTACTCTGGTTGTTTCAAAGTAACCAACTTTAGCTTAACTTAGCTTCCAGTACTCCTTCCTCCTATTTCTTATTTTTCATAAGCTATTAATCTGTCAAGTAATGTGCCAACAGAAAGTTCCTAATTGTCTGTTTGTTTTTAATTTGAATTCTTGTCAACGTAGTTATTAAATCAGAGCTAATATCGATACAAATGTTTAATGTAATTCTTGTGATAGTTTCAATAAAAGGTCTATTTTCTGGTAGACCAATATAAGTTGAGCCTCTTGTGAAATTACATTCTTGTCTAATCACAGTAAAAACAATTTAGTATCGGAAAAAGGAAGAACTCGCGCATTTGGTGGCAGTTTGTGCAAGATTAAAGTCTGCTAAACTGCGCATCTACAATAATGGTGGCTCAGTAAGTGTTTAAATACCTTACTAGCGCATTATTTCTTACATTTGGTGGCCGTTTACGGCATTAATCCATTACACTATGTAAATTGGAAGCTGAGATAACGCCCACACATACCTGAGATAACATACCCATCCTATGTAAATTGACAAATCAACACATCGCACCTTAACAGTAGGGGTTTCTTAAGGTCTTTTTTGCTCTAATTCACAGAAGCAGCTATGTGTTGATTCATCAATTTACATAAGATGTGTATGTTATCTCAGGTATGTGTGGGCATTGTCTCAGCTTCCAATTTACATAGGTTGGTGCATGGCATGCCAGCCTGTAGATAACTTCACTGTCACACAGACTGCTCCTTTGAATTGAAAAAGCTCTTTGGATAGAGGGTGAAACGTTTTCTGTAACAAATCTACAGCTGGTGGACTATTAGATAGACTGTAGATTTCACTTTGGGATTTTTATTAATGAAAAGTGCATTATAAATTGAATTCAATATTATTATTATTAAATGAAGTCCAGTTGTTTTTGTATTGAACACTTGTTCTGATTTTATCATTTTCTGGATGACTGAGAATCTTCACCAGCATATTCCACAAGAGAGGAGCCTGAGAACTGAAAGATCTTCCTCCCATCTACCTAAATCTAAATCCACCTCTATAGTTATCTACATTTGTACACAGTGTAACTCGTACCCACTGGAAAATCTGCATCATGAACTTTAAGGTTCACTTCCATCAACTGTTTCATTTCAGTCCAGTAAAACCTGAAAAACTCATCTTGAAAACTACAAACCTTCACTAAACTTCTCAGTTTGACGTATCACTTTTTTTTCTTCACTTTTACAAATTTTCACTTTGTTCCAAATGTTCATAACATGCTCTGTCAATTTTCTAAAAATATATTAATATATCATGGATCCGAAAAGGAAGAAGCAGGTAAAGGTAATGGATGGGTTGGTGGATGGCTGGATGGGCCTCTTCTTAAAAGACATGCTTGATATCAGAGTCAGAGAGTCAGAGAGTCTTTATTGTCATTTGCACCGCATGTGGTACATGTGATGAAAACGAGATTATGTACACGGGGTCCCAGTTACATCCAACAACAAATGCAAGAGAAAAACAGTAATAACATCTAGAATTAACTAAGAGAAACATCAACTAGTAATACACTAAGCCCTAATGTAGTGGAAAGAAAAACATCATTATAAACAGCAGCACGAACATGAGTCTGTATGAGCAGATGGTCACAGATGAACACAGCAACAAGAAAACAGATCAGCATCAGCATGATGTGATATTTTGCAGTGTTTATTCTTATTATTTATTTATTCATGAGTCTAACAGCCTCAGGGTAGAAGCTGTTCCTCAGTCTAGTGGTTCTACATTTGATGCTCCTCAACCTCCGTCCTGAGGGGAGTGGGGCAAAGAGTGAGTGTGCTGGGTGAGTGGGGTCTTTCATGATGCAGGTGGCTCTTTTCCTGCATCTGGAGGTGTAAATGTCTGTGATGGTGGGGAGACTGACTCCAACATCTTCTGTGCAGCCTTCACCACTCTCTGTAGAGCTTTCCTCTCTGCAACTGTGCAGCCTCCATGCCACACGTTGATGCTGGAGCACAGGATGCTCTCCACTGCACACCTGTAGAAGGAGGTGAGGACTGGGCTGCTCAGACCAGCTCGTCTCAGCCGTCTGAGGAAGTAGAGTCTCTGATGACCTTTCTTGATCAGGCTGGTGGTGTTGTTGCTCCAGCTGAGGTTATCATTCAAGTGTACACCCAAGTATTTGTAGCTGGAGACCACTTCCACTGCAGATCCACCTATGTTCAGTGGGGCGTGGGTGTGTTTGTTCCTTCTGAAGTCCACAATCATCTCCTTTGTCTTCTTCACATTCATGTGAAGATTATTCTCTTTGCACCAGCTCTCCAGGTGTTCCACCTCCTGTCTGTAGCTGGACTCATCATTGTTTGTGATGCATCCCACCACCGCTGTATCATCTGCAAACTTAACAATATGACAGCCTGGAAGTGTGGCTGTACAATCATATGTGAGCAGAGTGAACAGAAGAGGGCTCAGCACACATCCTTGAGGAGAGCCAGTGCTGAGGGTTATGGTGGAGGAGGAGAAGTTGTGGATCTTCACGGACTGTGGTCTGTCTGTTAAGAAGTCTAGTACCCAGTTACAAATAGAGGGGCTTAGTCCAAGTGTGGATAGTTTGTCTATCAGAGTTTGGGGGATCATGGTGTTGAAGGCAGATGTGAAGTCCACAAAGAGCAGACGCACGTATGAGTCCTTCTGATCCAGGTGGGTGAGAGCAGTGTGGACCACGGAAGAAATGGCGTCCTCTGTTGATCGGTTCTCACGGTATGCATATTGATGAGGGTCCTCGTTGATGTTGACGGTTGTCTTGATGTGGGACATGACCAGTTTCTCAAAACATTTAGCGACTATCGGGGTGAGGGCCACCGGTCTATAGTCATTCAGACCAGTCACTGTGGAGCTCTTTGGGACTGGGATGATGGTGGCGGTCTTCAGGCAGGTGGGAACTGACTCCAGTGCAAGTGAGGTGGTGAAGATGTCAGCCAGCACCTCACAGAGCTGGTCCGCACATTCCTTCAGAACTTTCCCTGGGATGTTGTCTGGTCCGGTTGCTTTATGAGGGTTGATCCTTCTGAGACTGCCTCTCACTTCTGCTGCGGTCACTCTGAGATGCTCTTCATCTGGTGATGAGGTGAGTCTGGTGCTAGCTGGTCTGTTTGGATCATCAAAACGTGCATAAAACTTATTGAGGGCATCAGGCAGAGATGGGTCCCTGGGGCATTGTTTGTTCTTGCCTTTGTAATCAGTTATGCCTTTGATGCCCTTCCACATGCTCCGTGGGTCTTGTGAGGTGAACTGTCCCTCGATCCTTTGTGTGCATACGTGGCATTGGCCTTCTTAATGCCATCATATAACAGTTTGTTGATGAAATCTGTAAACTGCATATGGTTCAATAGACCAGAAAGGATTAATGCAGCAGTTTTAGCAGTGTAAATGTCCTGTCTGATGAAAGCTGGGGGTGGAAGGAGAAAAATACTTTTAAAGATTCATCAGAGAAGGAATAATGGAGCTGCAGAAAAGGCAGGGAAAGCATGAAGAGAAATTGGGACCACTAAGTGTTTATTGATGATAAACCAGCTTTGGAGGCTCCGGAGGGCTAGAGTGATCTCCTGAGATGAAGCATGCTCTATTTATTCTCACACGCAGTCAGCTGCTTGTAACAAAGACAAAATGGCATCTGCAGTTTTATCATGTTCCCTCATTAAACCATGTAAATGCCTCACGAGCAGGAAATGCATAAAGATTTGGCCCACAGCTTTTCTTTAATGTCTCTTTGAATTGGAAACGATTCAGACTACAGCTACAAACACAGTTAGGAGGTGGAGCCGTGAAGGCTGACTGTTTAGACATACGCTCTGTGTCTTCTGTCGACGACTTGGACAGACACAACACACCTGCAGACATGACCTCATCTGTTTTAAACTAAGACCGTCTTGTGACAGGAAACAGTTCTGACAAGACTGGTGCTCCAAACTGTGATCCATAATCATGGAACAAAAAGGGGCTTTGGAAATACCCTCTGTCTGTACATCCAACAGTCTGTCCATCATCTGTCTGTACATCCAACTGTCTGTCCATCCATCTGTCTGTCCATCCAACTGTCTGTCCATCCATCTGTCAATCCATCCAACAGTCTGTCCATCCAACTGTCAGTCCATCCAACTGTCTATCCATCCAACTGTCTGTCCATCCAACTGTCTGTCCATCCATCTGTCAGTCCATCCAACAGTCTGTCCATCATCTGTCTGTACATCCAACTGTCTGTCCATCCATCTGTCAGTCCATCCAACTGTCTGTCCATCCATCTGTCTGTACATCCAACTGTCTGTCCATCCAACAGTCTGTCCATCCAACAGTCTGTCCATCATCTGTCTGTACATCCAACTGTCTGTCCATCCATCTGTCAGTCCATCCAACAGTGTGTCCATCATCTGTCTGTACATCCAACTGTCTGTACATCCAACAGTCTGTCCATCCAACTGTCTGTCCATCCATCTGTCAGTCCATCCAACAGTCTGTCCATCATCTGTCTGTCCATCCATCTGTCTGTCCATCCATCTGTCAATCCATCCAACAGTCTGTCCATCCAACTGTCAGTCCATCCAACTGTCTATCCATCCAACTGTCTGTCCATCCAACTGTCTGTCCATCCATCTGTCAGTCCATCCAACAGTCTGTCCATCATCTGTCTGTACATCCAACTGTCTGTCCATCCATCTGTCAGTCCATCCAACTGTCTGTCCATCCATCTGTCTGTACATCCAACTGTCTGTCCATCCAACAGTCTGTCCATCCAACAGTCTGTCCATCATCTGTCTGTACATCCAACTGTCTGTCCATCCATCTGTCAGTCCATCCAACAGTCTGTCCATCATCTGTCTGTACATCCAACTGTCTGTACATCCAACAGTCTGTCCATCCAACTGTCTGTCCATCCATCTGTCAGTCCATCCAACAGTCTGTCCATCATCTGTCTGTCCATCCATCTGTCTGTCCATCCATCTGTCTATCCATCCACATGTCAGTTCATCCATCTGTCAGTCATCCATCTGTCTGTCCATCCAACTGTCTGTCCATCCATCTGTCAGTCCATCCATCTGTCTGTCCATCCATCTGTCTGTCCATCCATCTGTCTGTACATCCATCTGTCTGTACATCCATCTGTCTGTCCATCCATCTGTCTGTCCATCCATCTGTCTGTCCATCCATCTGTCTGTCCATCCATCTGTCTGTCCATCCATCTGTCAGTCCATCCATCTGTCTGTCCATCCATCTGTCTGTACATCCATCTGTCTGTACATCCATCTGTCTGTCCATCATCTGTCTGTACATCCAACTGTCTGTCCATCCATCTGTCTGTCCATCCAACTGTCTGTCCATCCATCTGTCAGTCCATCCAACAGTCTGTCCATCCAACTGTCTGTCCATCCATCTGTCAGTCCATCCAACTGTCTGTCCATCCAACAGTCTGTCCATCCAACTGTCTGTCCATCCATCTGTCTGTCCATCCATCTGTCAGTCCATCCAACTGTCTGTCCATCCAACTGTCTGTCCATCCATCTGTCAGTCCATCCAACTGTCTGTCCATCCAACAGTCTGTCCATCCAACTGTCTGTCCATCCATCTGTCAGTCCATCCATCTGTCTGTCCATCCATCTGTCAGTCCATCCAACAGTCTGTCCATCCAACTGTCTGTCCATCCATCTGTCAGTCCATCCAACTGTCTGTCCATCCAACAGTCTGTCCATCCAACTGTCTGTCCATCCATCTGTCTGTCCATCCATCTGTCTGTCCATCCAACAGTCTGTCCATCCAACTGTCTGTCCATCCATCTGACTGTCCATCCAACAGTCTGTCCATCCAACTGTCTGTCCATCCATCTGTCTGTCCATCCAACTGTCTGTCCATCCATCTGTCAGTCCATCCATCTGTCTGTCCATCCAACTGTCTGTCCATCCAACTGTCTGTCCATCCAACAGTCTGTCCATCCAACTGTCTGTCCATCCATCTGTCTGTCCATCCATCTGTCTGTCCATCCATCTGTCAGTCCATCCAACTGTCAGTCCATCCAACAGTCTGTCCATCCAACTGTCTGTCCATCCATCTGTCTGTCCATCCATCTGTCTGTCCATCCAACAGTCTGTCCATCCAACTGTCTGTCCATCCATCTGACTGTCCATCCAACAGTCTGTCCATCCAACTGTCTGTCCATCCATCTGTCTGTCCATCCAACTGTCTGTCCATCCATCTGTCTGTCCATCCATCTGTCTGTCCATCCAACTGTCTGTCCATCCATCTGTCTGTCCATCCAACTGTCTGTCCATCCATCTGTCTGTCCATCCAACTGTCTGTCCATCCAACAGTCTGTCCATCCAACAGTCTGTCCATCATCTGTCTGTACATCCAACTGTCTGTCCATCCATCTGTCAGTCCATCCAACAGTCTGTCCATCATCTGTCTGTACATCCAACTGTCTGTACATCCAACAGTCTGTCCATCCAACTGTCTGTCCATCCATCTGTCAGTCCATCCAACAGTCTGTCCATCATCTGTCTGTCCATCCATCTGTCTGTCCATCCATCTGTCTATCCATCCACATGTCAGTTCATCCATCTGTCAGTCATCCATCTGTCTGTCCATCCAACTGTCTGTCCATCCATCTGTCAGTCCATCCATCTGTCTGTCCATCCATCTGTCTGTCCATCCATCTGTCTGTACATCCATCTGTCTGTACATCCATCTGTCTGTCCATCCATCTGTCTGTCCATCCATCTGTCTGTCCATCCATCTGTCTGTCCATCCATCTGTCTGTCCATCCATCTGTCAGTCCATCCATCTGTCTGTCCATCCATCTGTCTGTACATCCATCTGTCTGTACATCCATCTGTCTGTCCATCATCTGTCTGTACATCCAACTGTCTGTCCATCCATCTGTCTGTCCATCCAACTGTCTGTCCATCCATCTGTCAGTCCATCCAACAGTCTGTCCATCCAACTGTCTGTCCATCCATCTGTCAGTCCATCCAACTGTCTGTCCATCCAACAGTCTGTCCATCCAACTGTCTGTCCATCCATCTGTCTGTCCATCCATCTGTCAGTCCATCCAACTGTCTGTCCATCCAACTGTCTGTCCATCCATCTGTCAGTCCATCCAACTGTCTGTCCATCCAACAGTCTGTCCATCCAACTGTCTGTCCATCCATCTGTCAGTCCATCCATCTGTCTGTCCATCCATCTGTCAGTCCATCCAACAGTCTGTCCATCCAACTGTCTGTCCATCCATCTGTCAGTCCATCCAACTGTCTGTCCATCCAACAGTCTGTCCATCCAACTGTCTGTCCATCCATCTGTCTGTCCATCCATCTGTCTGTCCATCCAACAGTCTGTCCATCCAACTGTCTGTCCATCCATCTGACTGTCCATCCAACAGTCTGTCCATCCAACTGTCTGTCCATCCATCTGTCTGTCCATCCAACTGTCTGTCCATCCATCTGTCAGTCCATCCATCTGTCTGTCCATCCAACTGTCTGTCCATCCAACTGTCTGTCCATCCATCTGTCCATCCAACTGTCTGTCCATCCATCTGTCTGTCCATCCATCTGTCTGTCCATCCATCTGTCTGTCCATCCATCTGTCTGTCCATCCAACTGTCTGTCCATCCATCTGTCTGTCCATCCATCTGTCTGTCCATCCATCTGTCTGTCCATCCAACTGTCTGTCCATCCATCTGTCTGTCCATCCATCTGTCTGTCCATCCAACTGTCTGTCCATCCATCTGTCTGTCCATCCATCTGTCTGTCCATCCATCTGTCTGTCCATCCATCTGTCTGTCCATCCAACTGTCTGTCCATCCAACTGTCTGTCCATCCATCTGTCTGTCCATCCAACTGTCTGTCCATCCAACAGTCTGTCCATCCAACTGTCTGTCCATCCATCTGTCAGTCCATCCATCTGTCTGTCCATCCATCTGTCAGTCCATCCAACAGTCTGTCCATCCAACTGTCTGTCCATCCATCTGTCTGTCCATCCATCTGTCTGTCCATCCAACAGTCTGTCCATCCAACTGTCTGTCCATCCATCTGTCTGTCCATCCATCTGTCTGTCCATCCAACAGTCTGTCCATCCAACTGTCTGTCCATCCATCTGACTGTCCATCCAACAGTCTGTCCATCCAACTGTCTGTCCATCCATCTGTCTGTCCATCCAACTGTCTGTCCATCCATCTGTCAGTCCATCCATCTGTCTGTCCATCCATCTGTCTGTCCATCCAACTGTCTGTCCATCCAACTGTCTGTCCATCCATCTGTCTGTCCATCCAACTGTCTGTCCATCCATCTGTCAGTCCATCCATCTGTCAGTCCATCCATATGTCTGTCCATCCATCTGTAAGTGTTGTGATTATGATAACTGGAAAAATAATGAGGTACCATCTTTCATTTTGGTGTGTGTCTACATCTAAGCATATGAAAATATATTTCTGTTAATTAATGGCTTCTAGTTTTGATGTGCTCTTTGCATTTTCAGCAGCTTTTATAGTGTTATAAAACTGTAAACCAATTAAAATATGGAAAATATTGATGTTTATAAGTCAGTCACCTGTTCAGGTTTTAGTGCATCTTTAAGAAACTGTATTTAGGAAACTTTCACCCTAGATTTTTATTTTATTATTGCGTGGCACAATGGCTCAGTTGGTAGATTTGCCGCATCTCAGTGAGAAGGTCACCAGATCAAATCCCAGCCGGGGGGCTTTCTGTGTGGTGTTAGCATGCTCTCTTCTTGCATGCGTGTGTTATTTTTTATTTTTTTTTAAATTAAATGTATTCATTTTAAATACAACACAAGAACAATCTCACATTTGAGACCGCACAGTATAAAAGTAAAATGAAGGGATGCAGACAGAAGAAAAAGATCTTATTTTTTCTGCCCCCTATTACAAAGATAATTTAAAAAAAAATTAAAAATCTAATAGGTTACAGATTAAAGAAAAAAAAAACCTCATATAATTCCAAGAAAAATAATTTCAAAGAAGACATCTATTACACCATATTGTTATCATTTACATTTTTGCAAAACATTTGTTTTGATCATATTTTTAAAGATGGTCATTGATTTAGCATTTTTGATACCAGTTTCCAGATTATTCCAAATATCAATTCCTTTGATTGAGGTTGACCGACCCCTTAAGCTGGTTCTATATTTTGGTTTCACAAAGATCTCTGTTTCTTTAAGATTATAACAACTTGTACGTTTGACAAAAAACATTTGTATATTCAGTGGTAGTTCATTTTTATGAGCTCTATACATAATCGACAGGATATTGTAATCCACAAAGTCATGGAACTTCAACAATTTCAATTGAAGAAATAATGTGCTTGAAGGGTGACCATAATGCTTTCTGGTAATTATTCTT
>JBBPBX010061930.1:0-20975 GCA_038048925.1 Garcialebias charrua | reverse complement strand
AGAGCCGCTGCTTCTCCACATCGAGAGGAGCCAGTTGAGGTGGCTCGGGCATCTGGTTAGGATGCCTCCTGGACGCCTCCCTGGTGAGGTGTTCCGGGCATGTCCCACCGGGAGGAGACCCAGAGGAAGACCCAGGACACGCTGGAGGGACTATGTTTCTCGGCTGGCCTGGGAACGCCTTGGGATTCCCCCAGAGGAGCTGCTCCAAGTGGCTGGGGAGAGGGAAGTCTGGGCCTCCCTACTTAGGCTGCTACCCCCGCGACCCGACCCCGGATAAGCGGAAGAAAATGGATGGATGGATGGATGGATATATATATATATATATGTAGCCGAACGGGTATGGGTAAAAAATACTTTAGGCAACTTTAGTTTAAAAATAAATAAATAATCTATTTAAAAAAATGAATTTGGTTAAAAACTTTATTAAAAAGTTACCCTTTAGGCACTTTAGACCCGTTGCAGAAGATGAGGCAGGAGACACTTCACACGAACACCAATAAATTGCACAATTTGTTTAATAAAAAATCCTAAATTTAAAATACACAGTTAAAAAGGCAGTAATAACTCCTGGCAACAATAAAAGTGCAATTCGATAAAGTGTTTAAAACAAAAAAAAGACAGTAGTACACCACGGCAGAATTAATACCACCGCCTGGGAGATGTCCAATTAATCAAGCCACAGCTGTCCAAAGAGTTCGTCCTGGGAGAACCGTTGCGCTGCAGCAGACGCCACCCACGCCGGCACCAAGACGATTAGTCCGGGCTGAACCCCAGTCCGGGCTGAACCCCAGTCGGCCCCGATCAGCCAGACAGGACGGGTGATGCAGCCAGCCTTAAGCTGACCAGAACAGTGGGCATCAAATCAGCAGCCAGGACGGCAAGACGACAGTCCGGGCTGAACCCCAGTCCGGGCTGAACCCCAGTCGGCCCCGATCAGCCAGACAGGACGGGTGATGCAGCCAGCCTTAAGCTGACCAGAACAGTGGGCATCAAATCAGCAGCCAGGACAGCAAGACGACAGCCAGTGGACAGCTCGAACAGCAGGTGAACAAAACGGTGAAGGACAAACAGCAGCAGCTAATAAACAAAGATTAGAATTAAAAGCTGAACATAAAACAGAAAGACGAACTAGCGCTTTACTCACCACGAGCTCCACCTCAACAGTAGAGGGAAGCAGGAGGCTTGTACATTTGGTCGTGGAACAGTAGATCACGGCGACCTTAAAGCGCACATTCAGTTACGCTGGCGCGACCCAGCCAGCAGACGCCAGGGTCTGAACCGGAAGGCGGATGACGTGAAGTCAACCACTGAAGCCTGGCCCTTTTTATACCGGAAGCCAGCCTTGGACCCAATCACATCCCGCACTCATGTGGTGCGTTCATTGTCCGTAGGGGCATCCTGCCACATATATATATAAACCCATCCCCCAGACCCCGTGGCTAAAATCCACCAGTCGCCACTGCCAGATTGCAGGAAATGGCATCTACTTTATTCAAAATTAATGGGGGAGGACCCCCTCCCTGACCCCACACCAATGTCTCTCCCCCACTTATAAAATGCTTCTGATGTCAATGTGTTGTTCAAGCTAAGAGTCAAAATGGCCGTTGCACTTGATCAACTTTATGCAAATCATGTCTAAAACGAAATCAAATGATCAAATATTGATTTAAATTTTGGTGAATGTCTTTTAGCACAACTCTAATTCCATATGACTTATATGACATTAAAAAATAAACATAATGACTTGCTATTAGCTGTGAGTTGTGTGTTTTAGGTAGCATTTTCAGCTAGCAATCAAGCTAACTGAACTCACAGAGTGGTTGCCTAGCAACAGCGTCAGTTGGAGAGTGCTGTAAAGAAGTCAAACAGTTTTTAGGCTCTGCTCCAGTGTACAGTATCTGTAACTGTCAACAGAAACTGTTGCATAGAAGAAACGGAGCAACAAAACTAGCATACAGACGATTTCAGCCCAAACCACCAACTTCAGATATAAGGTTTGGATTTTAATGTTGTTGTTATTTCTGTGTCATACAGTATACTGTAGTTGGATCAGTCTTAATCATGGACAAAATCGTTTTATTATGGGCTGACTTTTTATCTCCTGCCTATTGTCTTAGATGTAGCTACATATTTGTAAATGTTTAATCACTGGATGTAGATCTACAACTGCTTAACTTATTAGATCAACCTGATTCAGAATGACCACCACAGCTAAAAGCCACCAGCATACACAAAATGGCTGCTGCACTTGATCAACTTTAGAATGCAAATCATGTCTAAAACGAAATCAAATGATCAAATATTGATGTAAATGTTGGTGAATGTCTTTTAGCACAACTCTAATTCCATATGACTTATATGACATTAAAAAATAAACATATTGACTTGCTATTAGCTGTGAGTTGTGTGTTTTAGGTAGCATTTTCAGCTAGCAATCAAGCTAACTGAACTCAAAGAGTGGTTGCCTAGCAACAGCGTCAGTTGGAGAGTGCTGTAAAGAAGTCAAACAGTTTTTAGGCTCTGCTCCAGTGTATTGCTGGGTTGCAATCACGTGACCCGGAAGTGGCGCGAAATTCAGATGGGGGGCAGGAAGTGATTTTCCCCAGTTCAAAACACAGCAGAATGGATTACAGCAAGTATGCCAATGCCCTAAATAGACTGGCGAGGACGAGTTTTGGGTTAACCATTTAGGATCAAAAGAAGCTTTAAATGGTTGTCGACTTGTTTCTGCCCGGGTGAGTAGTGAGATGTATTATTTATTTAGTAATTAGCCTATGCTAACTACGCTATCGCTAATGCTAACAACAAGTTTAGTTAGCCCCCTGTTATTTCTATGTGCGTGGACTTCTGTAAAGCCAAATTCGTGCTGGAGTTGTATGTGTTAACGTTGAGTCATATGCATTTCTACACTGTAGGTCAACCATTCTCAGAGATCTACAGTAACTCCATTAAAAACATGGTTTGTGGCTAGACAAAGTGGGGAAGTAGTCACAGCCCACTGTGACTGTATGGCTGGGTAAGTTATATTTATTTGTATTTAGCTTTTATTGTTTTGTTTTGCTATTAGCATGAATGTCCCACTACTTAAAAATTATATTTTCTATCCAGGACTCATCTCAGTGGGGATTTAATGGCTAAATACTAGTAGGCCTACTGTTATTCATTTTCTTGCATATTTTTTCAGACTGTCAGAATCTTGCTCCCATGTAGGAGCAGTTCTTTTTGCAACAGAAGCTGGGGTGAAAATGAAGAAAAGTGCTTCATGTACCACAGAAAAGTGTAAATGGTTAATGCCATCACACATTAAAAAGGTAAGTTAATGTACTGAAAATATTATGATTTTTTTTGTTTTGTTAATATCATCAAGGTGATCGTATCTTCTTTGTAACTTCAGATACTAGCTGGTTAAACTCAAGGTGGCCATACATGGGAGCCTCACCAGATGGAGTCGTTTCATGTGACTGTCATGGAGCCAGGGTGTGTGAAATCAAGGTAAAATTTATTTCTCAAAAGGTTTGGACTACTGCACTGCAGACTTTGCGCACCTCACAGTATGAATGTTACAACTATAATTTTTTACTCAAATCTTTGTTGTTTGCATATTTCACAGCATGTAGCTGTAGTTTTGGGGATGGTCTTGCCGTTTGTGGGATGTTGCCTTGTTTCCAGTTAAAAAATGTGTGACCTTTCCATCACCTTTTAAAACTTAGTCCAGATTAATACATTCTTACCTGTGGAACACACCTGGTTGACAGAGACATAAATATAGTCTCATTTTCTAACATTAGTGTTGGATAGTGAAATGAGTGAAACACAATCTTTAAAAAAGTATCATATTGAAATGTTTTGGAGACTACCGTATTTATTTTTCATGTCTAAGTTTCATTGTCTTGTCCTTCAGTGCCCACAGAGCAAACAGCATGAAGTCAGTCTGAGGATGTGTGCTGGACAGCCTGGTTTTTGTCTCGTCAAGGTTGGAGATTCTGTACAACTGGATAGGAACCATCCTTATTACCATCAGCTCCAGGATCAGATTCACATTGTGGATGTACAATATTGTGATTTTGTAGTATGGAGTGAAAATGATATTTATGTGGAAAGAATTCTGCCAGATGACCAGCTGTGGGAAACAGCAGTTCCCAAAATTCAGCACTATTTTACACATTGCATCCTACCTGAAATCCTGGGACAGAAATCCACACGTGACTAACCAATCTAAGAATCAAGAATGTTATTTGGAGTAGTTGATGAAAGGAGTTTGAAAAGTTTATACAAATTTAAACAGTTGCTCTTTTTTTCCCCAAAAACATTTGTCACTACCATAACATGTTTCAGCTACACCTGTAGCAAGCACTCTGCAGAAGGGTCATGTGATGTTGTTACATGTCATGACAGCTGTTTTTTATTTACAATAATCTTAATTGAAAAGTTAAGTATGTTAAATCAAATGATATATTTAAATCAATATGAGATTAGCTTGTGAATTTCAAAGGTGTTCTAATATGTTAAATAACAGCACATACAAATGTCATATGTCACAAATGTTGCAAAATGAGTCTACTTCAGAAAAATGTTTTTATTTCAATAGCAAAACTCATGTCATTTTAACTGACCAATATTCACAAAGATTGGTTATGGAGTTCATTGAATAAATTAAAAATATTCAACCTTATTGGGTAAATTTTTTTTTTGTCTTCATGAACAATTAACATGTACAAATATGGTCTGTAACAGTATTAGTGATTTAATTTACTTTTGATTTACTTTAAATGATAAATACATGTATAATCATTTAAACTTAAAATATTTATATAAATATAGTTGATTGAATTACTTGTCGCTCAGGCCACTCTATTAAGAATTGTAATCTTTCATGGAGAACATGAATCGTTCTAAAACAAATTCGAGACACAGTGGCTTTTGACACATTAAATCTATAGGCAAGGTCTTGAAGCTGCAGATTTAATCTGAGATGCATAAGTATCATAATAAATTGCTCAAATTTGGAGAGTGCTGACAGTGATGACATGCTGATGTATAAGGTTCACAGAGCTGAAAAATTTGCATCAAAACTAAAAAGTTGGGCAGTCCCGTATAAAACTTTGTTTTATCGTTGTTCTGGAAGGTTTCAGGAGTAAATTTAGTCACTGAGACTTTTTCCTTAAGGTCGCAGATCTCAGTTGTGTAGCCTTTCACTGCATCCTCCAGCTTTGTGAGGTCAACCATGCTTAGATCCGTCTGGCATTCTGCATCTGCAAATATTTAATTATTAAAAATTACGTTCAGAAATTCTATAAATAAATAAATAGTATTTTTATTTATTATTATTTTACCTTTGAATCGTTCGTTTTCAGGGGCTGGTAAGCTTTCTTCACAGAGCTCATCTTCCAGACTGTTGGCCTCCTCCTCAGTGGCAGTGCAGAGAAGCTTCCAGGCCTTAGCTCTTTCCCTGCGCCGGAGGGATGCTTCTGTTTGTGGCCTCTCGTTACTTCTTTGGTACCCCAGGTTAACAGTGGGGGCCCAGTCTTGGGAATGTACATCAGCTGCTGCACTCGGTCAACCTAAATATAAGACACCACTTTAAAGTAAAACACGTAAATGCCTTCCTAGCACTAAGCTAACAGCTAACAACATTAGCATTCTAATCGGATTTTTTCTGGGAACAACCAAGTGTTGAACCACTACACAAGCTTACGAACGCCTGTCTTTCTAGTAACTGTCCAATAAACTATCTGAAAATATGATTTAAACGACACGATCCTTACCTGTTACAAAGTGGTGGCTGCAGACTCTCGTTGTCAGTTTCAGCACCTCCTGTTTTTAGCAGTAGGTGGTTAATCCACGTTTGTCGTCTTTTTTCTGTAATTTTTTAAAAATTAATCCCCTTGTGGCATACTACTTTCGGAACACGAAAATAACTTTTATCTATCTCTCGATTAGAGCGGTTGCAACAACCGTAAACGGCACAGAATTTAGGCATGTTGGCGCTGAATCAACAGAAGGAAACGGGTGCGTTTACTTCCTGACCCCCACCTACATTCTGTGACGTCACTGCTACGTCATCTGCAACCCAGCAATCTGTAACTGTCAACAGAAACTGTTGCATAGAAGAAACTGAGCAACATAAAACTAGCATACAGACGATTTCAGCCCAAACCACCAACTTCAGATATAAGGTTTGGATTTTAATGGTGTTGTTATTTCTACTAAGTGTCGTAGTTCTAGTTTTCTGCTAGCAAAAACTGTTTAGTGTAACATTTATGGGCTATGCAGCTAACTGCGGCTACATGAGCAGCATCAGAAGATGGTTCTTTTAAAGAGCCTGAGGTGTGAATGAGGACAGGAGACAATGGTTTTAGTTTAGGTGTATATATTAGTGATTTAAAAGAAGAAGAAAAAAAAAACAACAACAGACAATTACAAATGCACAATGAGAGACAAATGTCCTCTGAATGAATCAAATTTAAAGATCATAAAGTTCTGGTCCTTTTCCTAGCTCGCCATTAGATCCAAAAGAGGATCTGATCCATCAAGGGAGATAAAACAATGGAGGAAGGAAAAAAACGACCTGAAAGGTCAGAAAACCCATTAAGTATTTTATCAAAAACAATCAGGTACAAAGCATATAAAAAATTAAATATTAAATGCAAATGCAATTATTAAATTCCTAATGATTAAACTAATTTATGGTCAAGTTAACCATAACTTAAATGAAACAAAATACATTTCAACTAATTGAATACATTTCAACAAATAGAGGTTTAAAATTGAAAAGTTGAAATCAAAGTGCACTTCCAAAATATCAATCAAGAAAACAAATAAATTGTCAAATACTCAAGCAGTGAGGAAATAATTAAATAAATATACTGCGCAGTATCAACTTAAATGTAGCTACATTCCATTTTGATCATATCAATGCAAAATGAGCCAGAGCTCGCACAAAATCAGCAATCGGGTTACCTTCTGGAAGAGAGTGGAGCATACTAAACCATAATCAGCTGTTGCAATCCTGGTGACGATCCAGGTAACAAACGCCAACAATTCTAATAAAACAACGCTCCAATAAGCAATCAAGCAGACATTTCATACTAAAACAGTAGTGCTATGACAAACTTACAAATAAATCAAATCAGTGGATGCAAAGAGTTGTATGAATTTGCCAGGAAGACTCCAAACAGCAAGCCACAATCACAGTGGAACAGGTGATGTAGTTCAACATGGTCACTGGAGGAGGCGGGGCTTTAAATAAGTTGGCAGAGTTTGGGGCAACACATGTAGTGGGCCCGCAAAAATAAAAGACTTGACTAATTGAGGGTTACATTAGCATAATAACATTTGTAGTTTTACTATGCTAACTGATGAAACAACGAGGAAGAGCTCTGCCTTTAGACATTCAAAGAGTTTGATTTAATTTTTAAAAGGAAATAACTGAGAAGTGAAACCTCTGTCCTCACAGCTTCATCAACACCAACTGGAGGACAACCAGTAGCAGCTGTCCAGATGGAAACGGCCACGGGTGGAGAGGACTGTGGGGCAGCAGAAAAGAAAAGAAACCAAGATCTGAATTCTTATGAAGGTAATGTGAACTCTTCAAAGACTGAAGTCAGTGATGATGAAATCGAAGCTAAACCATTACTGTCACATCTTTATCAACACCAAGAGGAAGACGGATGCCGTCGAATGAGCAGCTCATCTGACCAGCGCGAAGCAGCATCTTCAGCAGCAGAAACCACCACGACCAACAACAACTTGTCTTTTCAGAGAAACTTGAAAAGTCATTCAAGACAGAAGTCTTCAAGTTGTTTGGTTACTAAGAAAGGTCTAAAAGTGAAAACAAATGTACAGCCATGCAGTAAAGTTGAGACCGTACTGATTCAATTCGGATGTGACGAATGTGGCAAAAGATTTACGAGTAAAGGAAATTTAATAACGCACATGAGAATCCACACCGGAGAGAAACGATTTGTTTGTGAACTTTGTGGACAACGCTTTAGCCATCAGTCCACTCTAAAGACACACATGAGAATCCACACAGGACACAAACCATTTGATTGTGAACTTTGTGGACAGCGCTTTAGCCATCAGTCCACTCTAAAGACACACATGAGAATCCACAGCGGAGAAAAACCATTTGTTTGTGAACTTTGTGGACAACGCTTTAGCCATCAGTCCACTCTAAAGACACACATGAGAATCCACACCAGGGAAAAATCATTTGTTTGTGAACTTTGTGGACAACGCTTTAGCCGTCAGTCCACTCTAAACACACACATGAGAATCCACACAGGACACAAACCTTTTGTTTGTGAACTTTGTGGACAAAGATTTAGCCGTCAATCCACTCTAAACACACACATGAGAATTCACACAGGACACAAACCTTTTGTTTGTGAACTTTGTGGACAAATATTTAGACAACAGGCCCATTTAAACAAACACATGAGAATTCACACAAGACACAAACCATTTGTTTGTGAACTTTGTGGACAAAGATTTAGCGACCAGTCCAATCTAAACACACACTTGAGAATCCACACAGGACACAAACCATTTGTTTGTGAACTTTGTGGACAACGACTTAGCCGTCAGTTCACTCTAAACAGACACATGAAAATCCACACAGGACACAAAGCGATGGCTTGCAATGACTCTTAAAACACATGACAAACTACATGAGAGACAACTGCTGAGTGTTAAATATTAAGAAAAGTCTTGAAGACACATGAGTTCACATATAGCCAACACTGAAAGATCCCAAGGTTTGTTGATAAGAATATGAGTACTGAAGTCGTATACTGTCAAGAAATTACACAGTTTTTACTTACATGTATATTTTAGTTATTTCCATTAGTTTTTCCATTGTGTTCCATTGTGTTCTATTGTGTTCCATTGTGTTCTATTGTGTTCCATTGTGTTCTATTGTGTTCCATTGTGTTTAATTGTGTTCAATTTATGTTTTATTTTAAAAGAATTGTCAAAACTTCTGTAACTACAGACCTTTGGCTTTAGAGCCAATTGATTTTAGTTTTATCTGAATTAATTTATTGTTGCTACCAAATGTAAAATGTTGTAAAGATTGAAAACATTAATATTTTTGTTCAAATATTTAAATAACTTTCTGAACATTGTTCTATGTTTTAATGTAATAAATAATATACACAAAATGTATTTTAGTTCATTATGTTCAGATTTAACTGTTTGGTTTTTTCATTAGGACAATCTTTATCTCACAACAGTTTTTGCAGAAATATACAGACAAAATAAAAACGCGTTATAAAAAGTTGTCATAGAATCAAACTTAAAATGCAGTTTTGTTTAAATGTTGCTGTTAATAGATCACATGTTGAGACTTGAACCCAGCCGAACAGTGCGGCTAATTAAGACTAGCTAATGTCTTTAAATAAATAAGTGATGTTACTTCAACCTAAACCACAGACAGTGAATAAATGTTTCACATTTAAGGTAGAAAAAGTATTTACTTTTTTTACACCATCTATTAAATGCTAGCTTGTGGTGGGTAACATGTTTGCTGAGGCTTATATATTAGGCAGCTGTGGCTGAGTGGTTGGAGTTGGGGGTTCAAATCCACCAGCAGTCACATGCCAAAGTGTTCCTGGGCAAGACACTGAATCCCTCAGTAGCAATGTTTTCATGTGCAATTTGTTTTTCACCAGATTGAAATGTTTTCAGATTAAATAATTCAAAATGTATCGTTTACATGGGCACAATCTGTTCATGACGAGCGTTTACATGCAGCGGGCTTTGTTCTGAACAGAAGTACAGTACTGACATTCGCAGAGTGGTAACCTCTCTTTAAAAAAAACTACAGAAGAAGTTCTACTTCCGATTTACTTCCGGGATGAACGTAAACAAACCTGATCGCCTAAAATGAACCCGTGACGGGTTTTAATTATGGTGGAGACATTATGGCACTCCCTGACTGAGCTACAGGTGATACAGATCATTCTGAGCACTTTCAAAGTTTCTAGTAGAAATGTTGTGTCGCTCACCGACCAGTTTTGCTTCCCTGACATGCTAATATTATTAGCATTAGACAGGCGGTAATGACATAGGTCGCACATGCGCAGTCAGGTCAGTTTTTCCACGATCAGAAAAAAATGAACAGATTAAGCGTTTACATGGACACTGTTTGAGTTATGAATCAGTGTAAACCACCCGTTTTGTTCTGATCACAAATTATTTTGACTTGCGCTGAATAAACAAAAAATAACCCGAACGGGGCGTTTAAATGACACGTTTTTATTCCAAAGGACCGTTTGATCCTATTACTTATGTCCATGTAAACATAGATATTGCCTCCGATGTGTGTACCATCTGTGTATGAATGTGATCTAAAGCACTGATTAGTCTCTTTAGAATGATTTGTTCAATTAGCTTTGTAGAGATATAGTAGAGTGCTGTATGAATGGGTAAATGAAGGCACAGATTGTAGTGTAAAGTGCTTTGAGTGTCTTGATAAGATATAAAAGTGCTATATAAATACAATCCATATTCAGGGAGCCCTTAAATAAGAAAAAAGGAACTAAAGGCATTTAAGCATTCATAACAAAATGAACCTTTTCATTATAAAAATTACAGTGGTCCATCGTTTATCGCTGGGGTTTCCATTCTCAGCCCCACCCAAGATAAGTGAAAAACTGCTAAGTAAGAGTAATAGTACAAGTAGTAAGTAATAGTTTATTTTAGTGTGTGTGTGTGTGTGTGCGTGCATGCGTGCTTGCGTGCGTGCGTGTGTGCGTGCGTGCTATTTATGGAAGATTGTTTGAATTGATTGTTTGAATTTGTTTCTTTGTTTTTGAAAAAAGGGGCAGATAAAATAAGATTTCTTCTTCTTTCTGCCACCTTTCATTTTATGTATTCCTTCACAAATGTTTTACGTGTTTTTTTTTTCTTTATCTTTTGGGTTTTAATGTAAAATGAATAAATTTAAATAAATAAAAAATAAATAAAAAAAGCTAGCAGAAGGAAGCTGAAAGAGCTGAAATGTGCTAAACAAATGTGGAATTAGCTATAACTGCTAAGATTTGCATAAAACCAGCTAAGTACTAGCTGAACTAGCTGAAATTAGTATAATTAAGCTGAAAGGTGCATAACAAACTGAAATTAACCTAAATAAGTCTATTAGGCTTAAAATAGCAGAAATTAGCATGAAAAACTTGAATTTACCTGAAAACAGCTGAAATTGGTTAAAAGATGCTAAACAGAACAAGCTTAAATTGGTGGAAGAAAGCAGAAAGCCCACATCTTTACCCATTTAGGCTGAAAGAAGCAAAAATGGATCCCAATAGTGTGAATGTTTCATAAACAGTCTCACTATATAAAATGGTTGAACGGCTGCTCAGAAAACCAGACAGGGGTGTGTAACTGGTAATGTGTTTTAATTTATAAAGAATAGAATAGAATAGAATAGAATAGAATAGAATAGAATAGAATAGAATAGAATATATCTTTATTGACATTGACATTGCACCGGGGCACAAAACAACGTAATTGATTACGCACATCCGTCTTAAGATAGGGACGAGTGCACGAAGTCGCAACAGTCTGAAACCGCGCCACCACAATCAGATATGGAAAAAGGAAAATACAGATGGGTATGTATCATTGGTATTCAAAAAAAGAATCTATCATAACTTGTCTTCTTAAGACACTCCATGATAAAGTCCCAAAAACTCTACCAGCATAAGCACAGAGACAAGACATGTTGCAGTTTGATGACAAGCAAGGAGATCAAGTCTGTGAGTAACATTCAGATAAGCACAGTCAGCAGTTGTCTCAGCTCGGCGCCATCCAAGCGCACACACAGAGATCTCTGGGGGGAGGGGGGGCAGCGTGTTCTCTCAGCTTCGACTCCAGGAGAAGAATTTCCACACGGCCTTCATTCAAGGCCGCCAGAGTCCAGATTAGATATTCTTTTTGTTTATCTTCAGCTCAGGCCACAGCGTTCTTTTTGACTGCAGCCTTCCAAGTCCAGGTGCTGTTCAGGTCCAAAATCGCCGAATCATATGAGGTTCCGAGCTACGAACCCCCATCTGTGCCCTGATTGAGTCCGGACGGCTGTAAACGAGTTCCAAAACGCACCGCAGGTCCGCGGTGGTCTACCGCTGCTCCCATCGTGCGGTTCAGTTCGTACAACAGCTGGGATGTGGAGCTCATAGCCCGGATCAGAGAATCTTGCTGATCAGGAAGTTTCGCCAGCGCGCTGATAGCCGCCGCAGTCTTCCTCAGCTTCCAGTAGCAGACAGCTCCGCCAACGCCAAAAAACAGAGTAGCTGCCACCAATATCCCAATAATCCACAAATCTTCCACGTCTTCGACAGACAGGACAGTCAGATACATTGGCTGCCACTGGCCCCACGAGTCCATAATGTATCCATAATGTATCACACCTTAACAGTAGGGAGTTCCCTTGAGGTCTCTGACAGAAGACACACAACTGTATTAGAGACCTCAAGGGAACTCCCTACTGTTAAGGTGTGATCTGTCAATTTACATGTATGTGTTACCTCAGTTTGAAATTTACATACCCAGTATGTTGGTGCGTGACTCCTAAGACTGTTATAACTCCACGCGCACACAGTCTGTTTCATTGAATTGATAAAGCTCCTCGGATGAGAAGCGAAACGTCTTCTGTAACAAATAAAGTCCAGTTGATCTTGTATTGAACGCCTTTTTTGATTTTAAATGATGAGTTCTGGTTCCTGAAACCCGCTGGATTCCAGCTGCCATGATGAACAGAAATCTGATGATTTATGAAACAATTAAATAATAATAAATATAGAACCGGTCTTTGCTGTTTATAAAGTATGAAATGAGTTGCTTAATTTCTTTTTAGGATCTATTTTTAATAAAGAATTCAAATCTGATCAGGAGTTCTGATGCTTGAATCGATTAATAAATAATAAATAAATCCTCAGAACTTGTCTCACATTTAAAATATTAACTCCTCTCTAAGATGTAACAGATTTACGTTAAACCTGCAGATCATTCACCTGCCGAGTGAAGCCTGAATATCTGGGTTATCCCCGACCATGATGGTACCTCCTCCGTGCTTTACAGATAGGTGAAGACTTACTGTTTTTATTTTTATTATTTAACCTTTATTTATACAGGTTAGTCTTACTGAGCCACGAGGACTCATTTTCAAGAGAGACCTGTTTTAAACAAAGAATACAGATGAGGTACAGAAAGCAATAAAAGCAATTAAAATAAAAAACAGTGTAATGAAAACAATGAAACCAAAGTTCCAAATAAAACAAGGTAAATCACTAAAAACAAGAACATATTTGCTCAGATTTTTCTAAAGATCTTATCAAATGTTTAAAATCCCTGAAACAAATCAAAGTGAACAAACACAGATCTTTTGGTGTTCCAGCTTACAGGAGCAGAGCAAGAAAAAGCCTTTTTGACGAGTTTAGTCCGTATTTTGGGGACGCTGTAGCTAATGAAGGCCTTAGAGTGCACGCTGTAACTACACTGACAACGTGACCTGTGGGAGGAGATATAAGAAAGCAGCAGACCAGGGTTGAGGATGGCCTTGAATGTGCACAGCTGAATTTAAACAGAATTCTGCATTTAAGCAGGGAACCAAATACAGCACATCACCACAAACCCATAATCCTCACTTTGAAGCATGGTAGCGGCAGCTTCGTCATCTAAACTAAATATTTAATTTGCTAACTAAATATTTAGCTCGGACCTGAATATTTATTTTCCAAGCAAAGCATTTAATTTCCCAAATAAATATTTAATTTGCTAACTAAATATTTTATTTGCGTTAAATATTTAGTTTGTAAATTAAACATTTAGCTTGGACTTAAACATTTAGTTTGTAAACTAAATATTTAGTGTGGGACTAAATATTTAGCTTGCAAGTTAAGTACAGGTAGTCCAAATTTGCCAGCTCGTAAGTCCGGAACCTCGTATGTTAAGAGCGCTCGTAAGTCGGGGACTACCTGTATTTAGTTTGCAAAATAAATATTTAGCTTGTAAGTTAAACATTGGAACTATGACATTTGTATATGTATTGTTAACATGGTGAAAATATGACTTAGAAAAAAAACATTTTATTTTCTTATGAAAAGCTAAATAAACCAAAATATTGTTGTTTTATTCTGGCTGTACCTTTACAAATGGCACCCCATATAAAGGAGCAAAAAAGTTTAACTATAACCTTAAAAGAAAAAGACTAACAGAACCAACAGTTTTCTGGCTTCAGTAGAAAGTACATTTATCAAAGGTTTTAGTTACAATTGGGTTTAAACAGAAATCACAGTGTCCCCTGCTAAAAAACAAAAACACAACCATCTAAATTTACAAAATGAAAAATACATCATATTAAGAAATGAAACATAAAATCAGAGCTCCCTAACAACTTTCAAGTTCATCTCCTGTATTTATGTTTTGCACTTTTTAACTCAAATATTAAAATTGAATATAAAACACAAATCGTTATGTCACATATTTAGGAAACCTTAAATGAAATCAGTAACAACAAAACACAAAATGCACAGATGTAACAAATATAAACAAAATGCTACCATTGGAAGAAAAAAAAAAACCTACACTATATATCGGTATGCTCAAATAAAAATAAACAATTGTTTACTTGTTTTTAAAATCTGGATAAAACATTATGAGGATTTATTTTTAGAAGCAGGTTTTCTTCAGTGGTCAGTATTTTTAACCCTCTTTGTTTTGATGGACTTGATCTGCATCACTTGAAGCGTTGGTCTCATCAGGTCCTTGGTCTTCATGATCCACCAGCAGCAGGCTGGTCATCTGTGCTCAGTTGAAGTCACTGTTTTTTTTTTTGTTTTTTTTTACTGTGGAGGGTCCCGTCAGACTGAGAAACAAAAAACGGGTTTTTCTGAAACTGTTAAAAATAAGACCGATCCATTATTTTGGAACAGATGTCATATTTTATTAAACAATCTTTATTTCATTTCCATCACTTCCTAAGTTCCATGATAAAAACAGTATTTTGCACTAACTTTAAAAGCCTTCCAAACTGTACTTGTCAACCTGACAGACCTTTTCCTAAACTGAAACTCAACTAACAGCATTAGTCCACCCATGAGAGAGTGGTTTGTAAACTTTCTCCTCCAATCAAAGGTCATGATTCGGTCTAAAGTGGATTCTGACCATTAGGTCTTTGTTTAAACTCTAAAAGAAAAATAAGATAAACGATATTATCTTAAGAAAGATTACCGTATTTATCGCACTATAAGGCGCACATTAAATCTTTTAATTTTCTCAAAAAATCAACAGTGAGCCTTATAATCCGATGCGCCTCATGCATTAACTCTGGTTGTGCTTACTGACCTCTAATGGATTTCATGTGGTACACGTCGCTAAAAAACCTGTCAAAATGTTTCAGTTTCGCTTAAAGCTGCACTATGTAACTTTGTAGTGCAGTCTGTAACTTTTCTAACAATATATTTTAAACATATTTCTTCACTCTGTCACTATCTACTGACAGACTGATGTTAGACAAAGTAATCTCTGAAAAAAACTATAGTCCCCTTGCTTCTCTATCAGCATTTATAAAAACACTAAAAACACAGAGTGACCCGCCGTTAACCAGCCAATAAAAACAGAGTTTGTAACCAGCCAATAAAAACAGAGCTTGAATTTGAATCAGCCAATAAAAACAGAGCTTGAATTTGAATTTCAGCAGAGCAAGGTGGAGCAGAGCCATATAAGGCTCTGAGGGGGAGGGATCAGAATGCTTTGCCTGTTGAAAATATTTCTAAGTTCTGCGCTCTACAGAAAGCTACACATAGCACCTTTTTAAGGCTCCTTATAATCCTGTGCGCCTTATAGTACAAAAAATACAATGCACAGTCAAAACACACACTTTTCATTCATAAACATAAAATAGAATGATACCTTTGAATTAAATCTACGTCAATGGCACTAATGGAATTAATGGAACAGATAAAAACTGCTGTGGATCAAAAAAATTGTATTAGTATTTATGTTGATCTAAAGAAAGCATTTGATACTATTGATCACAATATTCTTCTTGAAAAACCGAATAAATATGGTATTAGTTAGCCTGGCCCTCGCCTTCCTGCACAGCTCCGCTCAATTCTCATTTCCCTTCACTGCACAGTCTGGGATTCCTCCCATTAACAACGATTTCTCCGGCCGATTTTTGACCGGACCAATCAGAGAACAGAAGGGGCGGAGTTTTGGACCCTAACCCACGCCCCCACCTGTCCCAGCGCGCAGAGCCCTATAAAAGGGCTCTGCCAGCGAGCAGCGGCATGTTCTCATTCAAAGCGATGCAAAGCGATGCTGGACTGTTTTATATGTGACACAAATTTATTAATTTCCCCTTCTTAATCCCTTATCTGGAGTTTTCTTTTGTTTTTTGGGCCAAAAGTCAAGTGATCGCTCGCTCCCTCCTCCTCCTTCTCTCCCTCCGATGAGTGAAATGAACAAGGAGGAAATGGCTGAGGTTGTCACGAGAATTAAACTCGGGTTTTAAGTTGCTGCCCGAGTCCCATCAGATTTTCTGGTCTTCTGGTGAGCTGGACCAGCGATCCATGGTTTTATTTTATTTTATTAAAACGTTTTATAACATATAAACACAATATGCATCGCGGCAGCCGGCAGAGAGAAAAGCTGCAGGGGGCGGAGCAGTTGTCAGTCAAGTTCACCAGAGCACGGGGGGTGGCTCTGAGGGGAGGGAGCAGAATGCTTTCCCTGTTCAAAATATCCAATGGTGTTGTTCCTAAGCAGAGGCCAACGCCTCCAGCAAGAATCGTTTCACAATGGAGAAAGTCCAGACCCTTGTCTGAAGCGAAGTGAAGGACAAGGGTATGGTTTTAACCAGGCTAGGTATTAGTGGGCCTGCATTAAAATGTGTGTCTAGTTACCTAGAAGAAAGGAAACAATTTGTTCAGATAAATAATGTAAGATCTGAATTTCATAACCTCACATGTGGAGTGCCTCAAGGCTCTGTACTTAGACCTACGTTGTTTATTTTATATGTGAATGATTTAGTAAATGTGTCAGGACTTTTTAAATGTATTTTATTTGCAGATGATACTACATTTTTTTGTGTGGGTGAAAATGTGCAAATGTTGAAGATGGCGCAAACAGTATTTGTGAAAATACAACATTGGTTTCAACTTAATAAACAAATTATATGATATTTAGCAACAAGTAAATTGTTGATACTCCGTTTAGAGTCGATGGTGTTGAAATTGGTAGAGTAAATGAGGTGACGTTTCTGGGTGAAAAACTAACATGGAGATCTCACATAAAAAAACTTAAGAACTAAAATAGCTAAATCTATTGCAGTAATGTACAAAGTTAGAGAGTTCTTCAATGATAAAGCACTGTCTATTGCATAATGCAGTAATTGTTCCACATTTAATTTACTGTACAGTATTGAAGTCTGGGGTAAAGCATGTAAAACAATTACAACTCCATTTTTAATTTTACAGAAAAGAGCTATAAGAATTATTACTATATATTCAAGAGGATGATTAAAAATTAGTCTTTTGAAAAAATATGGAGAAGTATAATATGTATTTATAAAAATTGTTACTTGAGTTGATGTTGTTATTTAGCTTAATTGTTTTATTTAATTAATTATGCTTTTGTAAAAAAAATTGTTTGAACATATTTGGCAGATATAAGAATTTATTCTTCTGCTGCCTTTCATTTTATTTATTTGATTGTGTATATTATTTTCTACTATAGTTATTGTTCTGATGAAATGGAATGAATAAAATAAAGAAAAAATAAATGAAATAACCATGCACGTTAACTAAAGGAGGTGCTGTTGGCTCATGGATTTTTCTGCAAAAGAAAATCGAAATGTCTTTGAGAACAAAGATGTCTTTGTACCATCTTCCCAGCTTCATGACTGTGGGAAGGACAACTTTCCGGTTAATATCAAACCATCTCCTCGAACTGTTCAACCTCTGAGGTCAGCTTTTATAAATAAAGGTCTAGTAGGGTTAGTGGCAGGTTTAGTTAGTACATAACAGTTTTTATTATGCATTGTCCCAGCTTATAAGTTGTGGAACTCAAAAAATCAAGAACATTTTAAAGGATGAAAGGAACTCTTATTTTAAAGTATCACAAAAATAAAAGCTTTGACGGTAAACCACTGATGTGTCACTACACTACACAGAGAACATATAATTTAATTTACATTCTAGAAATGTAACCATGAAGACTTAGCTGTCGCAGAAACGTTTTTAAATTTGAAACACTCAGTTTACTGTAGTTCACACAGCGCAGCAGGACATTTTAATAAGATTTACTCACTGAGACGTTCTGCTTCTTTCTGAAACACAGCCGCTCGGGTCTTTATTAAAGAAAAAAGTGATGGAGACCAACATGAGCACAAAGAACAAATAAAATCTCTAATAAAATGTGGAGGCCGAGAATCATTTTACCTTTTTGTGTTTATGCACACACACAACACCAATGACTGCTGTCAGCACTGCTGCTACCAACAGACCCACAACCACCGCTCTGAACGAATTTCCTGAAACAGAAAGAACTTAAGCGTTTCAGATATGTTCTTATCTAACATGTAATGAATATAGATTTATATCATAATCAACAGTTTCTGTAAAATACCATAGTTTTCGGATTATAAGGCGCAATTCTTGCAGAGGTTGGACGCCCTACTCTCCCTCCTCTGCTTTGCTTTGTTGCCCTGTCCTGTCTGTGAAACTGCTTTTGAGCCTCTCCCTACATATCTTCCGAACCATAATTTTGTGAATCGGGTCAGTTGGTCGCTCAACGCAATGGACAACATTTTTGAGACAAGCTTCAGGCGAGCTAAGCTACCTGGACAACATGTTCTGCTGTCGATCAAGGACGCCAAAGCTGCCTGTAATTGGATTCATGCAAAGGTGGGCATATGAACGCTTGGGACCGCTAATGCGCTAATCAGCTTACAGCGGACCCAACGTTTTTGTCAGCGTAACAGCGGAGTGACTAACTTTTATAATTCATAAGCGGATTTGTGCTATTTTTATTTAAAATGCAGTACCGCTAATAACTAATTATCTATCAGTAAAAACGAATAAACTTATTTAGAGGCTCTTATGCTGGCTCCGTAGCTGCTTGTTTTGCCTTTTTCCCCTCCCTCACCGTAAAGAGCAGAGAGGAGGGAGGGTTGGAGGGGGAGCAGAGGGGAGAACAGACACGGATCTACCATGTAGGCAAATGATGCCGTTGCTTGGGGCCCCAAATCAGCAGGGGCCCCGCCCGCCCCGCCCCGGCCAGTCACCTACATCACTAACATTGCTCATGCTTGTTAATGTACATTTAACATAAAAATAATTATAGTTACGATGAAAACGATCATTAAAAACGCAATACAAAAACTGGTCGATTTCTGTATCCCCCTACTAAAAATGGACTATTCCATCTTGACATCTTCCGGGTCAGAGGTGAACTCGGGGGCTAATTCTGTGGCTAGCTGGTTGTGCTGGGTTTCTTGGATAAATCCTCAGAGAACCCCGCTGTTTCAAGCCAAATTAACGCGGCCGGAGGATTTTATTGTGTGTTTTGTGTCGACCAGTGCTTTAAGTGGGCCGGAACTCACCGGTACCCAGTTCCGCCACTTCTAAAATTTAACCCTGAGAGTACCGGGACTTTTTTTAAGCGTAAGGTGTGTTCCGGAACTTATTTCCGTCTTCTCCACTTGAAAGACCTGTGGCAGATTAGAATGCATCATTTCCCCCGACTGGATTTCAAGACAGAGTGATGCATCTTCACGATAATAAAACATCTTTGGTGGAGCGCGACATTTGGCCAATCACAGCCTCAGGATAGACAGGGGGAGGAGAGGACAGGACAGCTAAATCTGTAAAAAAACAAAAACAAACTGCAGCGCGACAGAGCGCGAGGGAAGCGGAAGTAACTCCTCCAACGTGTGGGTAAAGTTAATATTTTTATACATGCAGTGGAGTGTAACCATTGTTTAGTAAAATGGCATGTTGTGTTACAAATAAAACTAAATAAAAATTAACAAAATAACAGTCAATTGCACCCCTAAAGCCACTGTGATAAAGTATCACATTAATTTTATTATTTTAGCCACAGGAGTGAGTTTAAAAACAGGATGATGTCTATATGAACTAGTTAAATGAGGTGTCTCTAAAATATCCTGATTCATGATCAATAATAATTTCAACAATTTTTTAATCTGTCCACAGGACCTGACTTTATTTTGTTAGATGTCTCTAAAATAGTTAGTGAATCATGTTTACATGTAGGTAAACATAGATGTTTAACAACTTGTTAAAATAGGAAATGGCATCTACTTTATTCAAAATTTCTGGCAAAACATCTTCACCAGCATATTTAAGAAACTAGTTTTTACTGTTAGTAAGTAAGTTTTATTTATATAGCACATTTCACAGACATGAGAGTCACAAAGTGCTTTACAAAAGGAAAAATAAAATCATAAAATCACAGAAGTACTATACAGAAAGGTAAAACATAACAAACTCTAAAATCAATGTACAAAATTAACCAAAAGCCTGTCTGAAGAGATAAGTCTTAAGTTTTTTAATGCATCTGTTGACTCGGAGCAGCGCATTGTTAGCAAAATGTTCTGCTGTATTTGGCTTGCTGCTGTTGTTGGTTGTTAATTTTTTGGTTGACACAATCTTTCCTATTTCCTCATTCATTTTATGCTTGTTTATTAATTGTTTAGTGTTTAAATGGTTACTGTTGCACCGAGGGACTGAGAGAGAAATGCAATTTCAATCCTGTGTATGTCCTGTACATATTGCAGTTCTGACAATAAAGTTGACTTTGACTTTGACTAAATCAGGTTAGTAAATGACTTTTACCTGAAGCATGTTAAAAAATTACAAAATCTTTCGGGGGGGGTGTTGGCGCAACGTTTGTCACCTTTTTCATCCCTTCTGAGTTTGCAGGTATGCATATTATTATGACATTAGGGA
>JBBPBX010061929.1:0-20975 GCA_038048925.1 Garcialebias charrua | reverse complement strand
GAAAAATTGTCATGCATTCACGTTACACTTTCAATCAAATCAAAGTTCATGCTCAATGATCCAGGTATAAAATCCAGCAATGTTCAGTCAGGGCATCTGGATGGTTTCTTTTTTTGCTGAGAAGTTTTGTCCTTCGTCCAAAGGGCTTCCTCAATCTGAGAAGCCACTAGTGCTAATGCTACTTTCCATTAACATTTCTGCCAGAATTTGTAGAGGTCCACAGCAGTCACTGCCAACTGCAAAATTTTGTTTGAATTGGCCAGTAAGTAAGTGATGACTCCACAGAAAGTAAAAACTGAAACTGGTTGAACTAAGGTTTCAGGCGCACAAACGTGTGCTGCTGCGGATCCTGCTAGCCGAGTCCCTGCATCGTCCTCCATTTCCTCTGCTTCAATGCATCAGCAGGTAGGAGTGCGTATTCTGACAGTTACACGTTTTATCATCACTTCAAACCCTTTCAAAATAAACTGTAACCCACTTATTACCACAAAAGACCGTATGTGTTATAGCCAAGTGTACCCAGCTTCTGTCGTTGATAGAAACTAAAGCCAGCAGGAACTGTTTCACGGATGCTGCCATGATGTGGTTTTGGAACCAGACTCTGCACACTAGTGATATCAGTACTCAAACCTAAACAAGATAGAACATTTGATATTTTAATATATTTGAACATACAGAAGCAAAGTAAAAGCTACAAGAGTTTAATACCTGCAATAGTTTTTTTTTTAGCTCAAACAGCTCATTGGTTATTTAACTAACGGATGAACAAGGTTGATCCTAATAGTTAACTCCAAATTTCTAAACAAAGTTCTTGTTTAATGTGGTTACCTCAGAGTATGTGTTGTGGATCAGCACAACAAAATGTAGCTCAATGTCAAGAAAATGGACCAAATTATAGATATTTTTCTGGACTGTAAGATGGGTTGGTTGTGACGACCGTCTTGAATCGAGCTAATGTCAAACCTTAACCTAAGCAGTGATTTATTTCAGAAGGTTTCATTAAAACTCATACAGTGGTCTATGAAATATTTTGCTAACAGCCATATATAATACGCATAATTGCTTGCCTTTTTGCCTTTTGTTGGTGGGCATTAATATTTCCACACCTTTAAAACTGATGATGCAGACTCTCTGGTCTATAATCATAACCAAACAATGTTAACAGTTCATTTCAATAAAAGGTGTCTCGTGTTTGAAACCAGTACAAAGATCACGTGCTCGACCTGATTCTGTTGTAATTGAGTTCGAATGTCAGTCACCAGCTGACATGAAGCGGGCCTAAGAAAACAATCGCAGCCATTTCAATGCCACAACATCAAAGGTAATTCAAAAATCCTCCAAAACGTCGTCTGAAAACACACTTTATTGGATTTTTGATGGATTTTAAATGTCACCTCTGTAGCTAAAGGCGCTGCATCAGTGCAGGAGCAGAAACAGTCGTTCAAACGTTTTTTTAAAGCCTCGTTCTGCTTCTGCTGCCACTTTCTGCGCAAACTTTTAACTACCCAGCGCAGTTTGAATCTCCGATATATGTGCAAATGTTAAAAGCAACAAAAATGAGTCCCTGCGAGTGAGTGTACGCCATTTTTCATCGGCGACCTGTCAGAACAGAGGTCCTGTTGTCTGCCATTAACGGAGCTCTGCCCCGCTGAATATTAATGGAGCCTTCCCTGGATCATCAGCGTGTGAGCATTTAATTCACAATCTGCACCTATAGAAGGGGGCGTGCACAAGTGTGTGCACGCGCGGGTGAGAGTTTGTCTACGTGGAATTCTGAGTGTGTTCGTTAGCGAGAGGACATGTTCTGACTCCAAGGCCTGCCACACTCCGTAACACAAGTATGCCTGTCTAATAATTAAAGGACTAGTCCAACCATTTTAAAGTGCAGTTTTGCAGAAATTCTTCAATGATTCTGTTGTTTGGAGAAGATTTGACACCCGACAGAACACAGCCAAGACCAAAGTTCTGCTTGGGCCCCAAGTTTGTATGATGATCCAAAAAAGTTTCAATTTATTTTTAAGTATCTCTAAATAATGACATTTCTAAGTCAAACAGAATAAAACATGTGCAGGTAAAGTCCATGTGAGGGTCTCACTGTTATGTCAGATACTTACAGCACCATTAGTTTTGTGAGACAAGTTATTTATACAGATTGTACTGGCTATTTGCAAGCACAGATGGCAGAAGCAGCTAGCTGTAGCACTTCTAACGCATCCTGGGCTAAGTGCTATGAGAATTTAATCATTTTGTTGACATTATTGACGAGCAAATACAGGCTGGTTCTATAGATGCACTTCTAAGCCGTTTTAGCCAACTTAAAACAACTCATGTCTCATAAACGTCATAAATGTTTATGCAAATTATATTATTTAAATGTTTACATTGTCATATATTTTCATTACACATCATTAAAATTCCTGCCAGATTTTGAAAAGGTCTATAGCAGTGACTGTTATTTGCAAAAATACTCTAAAAATACTAAAGACTCTAGTGGAACAGAGGTTTCAGGTGCAGAAACATGTGCTGCTGCTAATCTAGCTAGCAGGGTCTCTGCATATTCTTCCATTTTCCCTGGTACAGGTAGGAGTTCTGGCAGTTCAGGTGTAGCTTACCCATAAAGTAAGTTTTGTAATCACTTTATGACCCTTTCAAAATAAACTATAAGCTACTTATTATCACAAAAGACTGTATAGACTATTCCAACTTCTTGTATTATTGGAAATTATAGCCAGCAGGAAGTGTTTTATGAATGCTGCCATGTTGTAGTTTTGGAACTACACTAGCGATGTGAGCACTCAAGCTCTGCATTTGTACAAGATAGACATGTTGGGAAAATAAATATCTGAACGAATATGTTTAAACGTGCAGCACCAAAGTTAGAACCTATAGAGTCAACACCTGGAAAAGATATTTGAAGTGTTTTTTTATTTTATTTTATTTTATTTTACCAAGGGCAATGTTATTTAAGTGGTGGGGCCTGGACTTAAAACTTGTACTAGAACCAGTCAACAGAACAAGTCTGTTCCAGTCTGGCTGCAACTTCTGGGTTCCAGTCAGGGGTCAAATATACGGTCACTGCCAGGTGGTGGTAAACAACGAAGAACCGCTTAGGTCACGTTAATTCTTCGAATTAGTCCATTTTAACAAGAGTTTGTTTACTTGAAACTCACTCCTAATAATACGATTCAAATATAAAAACTTGTGTTAAATTTAAAACACTTAACAGTTTAATTTGGCCTAAGTATGTTTATTTATTCATACATTTATACGGCATATTCTGGCCCCCAAGACTAAATAAATGTAAGCATTTGAGTCCTTAGTGACTTAGTTTATCACAAGAATGATTTTTTTTGAATAGTCCACTTTGGTCCTGGCTGCATCCGGACTAGCCATAAGCTCATCAGCCCTGTTGCACTTCAACTCCACATTTCCTAACTGAGACTACTCAAAAAGCGAACTTTTCCACAGAACTCCACTTTAAACAAACCAGATGTGATCAAATCTTCACGGCCAAGACGACGTGTCAGCTCACAGGAGAAGCCCAGCGGCCTGGCTGGCGCTCTGCACCAATCAGAGGCTTCCTGTTGGCGTCCGCCGCGTGCCGGTTCTCCACAGCAGACTGATCATGTTGAGATGTGACAGCTCATCACCAGGCGAGGCCGAAGCCCACTCTGCCCACTCACAGGAAAAAAAGACGCTGCGTGCCGTGGCAACTTAACGCAGACACCTCGTCCTCCGGTTGTGACAGCCGGTGCGTCAAGACGTGCGCATCATGCGAACACACCAAGTATTGCGCACGGGTTCCAACAGAAAACCCTCTTGTTTTTAGGTGATCAGAGGGGGTGGTGGGGGGGGCTTACCTTAAAAAGGCGCTGGGGCTCAGGTGATGACGTTGATGCTGGCCCTGTTGGTCCCCCCCAAAAAAACAACAAAAACAAAAAAACAAAAACAAAAAACCCCACAAAAAACAACAACAAAAAAACCAAAAAAATTAAAGAAAACAAACCAAAAAACAAAAAAATTAAGAAAGAACCAACAACCCGATTCTTCTTGTTCCTCTCTCTCTCTCTCTTTTTGAAACTAGGCCATTTCTTCTCGCATCGCGACTCTTCCGTCAAGGGGCTCTTGCGCGTCAGAAGCTACACCTTCTCGCTTTTTCTCCGGCTTTTTTCGGGGGGTAAAATAAAGGGACAGCGCACCTCATTCTGTCACCCCCACTTCCACCTCCTCCCCGTCTCCGGCCCCCCTTTCTCCGACAACACCCGGCTCTGCTCCCCCCCCACTCTCTCTCTCTCGCTGTCACGGATGTTTGACTTTTATCAGGTTGAAACGCCGCAGAGAAGCGCCGTTTTAAAACATGAAGGACGGGGAGTGGGGGGGCAAGGAGAGAGAGGGGGGCCTGGAATCAGTGCCTCCAAAGCGGCCGTGCGTCCTCTCCCCCCTGCATGTCCACGCTGAGGATGATGATAATCCAAGCTGCGACCGACGAGGCCTGTCAGACACCGATTGTTGGGGCTTGAGATGTAAACGAGCTTAAATCAGGTGTCCAATCCCCCCAGCAGCACCACCACCAGCAGCCCCCCTCGCTCGTTACGCGCCTGCGTGCTGCTTCTTCTTGGCGTCTGATGCGTTGAGGAGAAACTGCAGGCTCTGCCTCCGTTTGGACCCCATCATGCTGCTGCTCCTCTCACGGACACATTTAATCATCAGGAGGCTCTGCTGGATGTGTGTGTGTGTTTAGTCTGATGATGCCTGCTCTGAAGCATACACACACACACACACACACCTCAGCTCGTGTCTGAAGAAGAGCCCACCTCCCCCCTTTCTCTCCTCTCTCCCTCTCTCTTTTCAGTGCGACGCTTTCCGGACGCACACTTGGAATATTTCACAGCTCCAGTTTGTGCTCGTGATGCCATCAACAGGCGCTGCGGCTCCAAACATCACGTCAGGAAAAAAAATAATAAAACAGCTTGCTTTATAGTGCTTCATTACCTTTTTTTTGACCATCATAAAAAAAAAAAAACATTAGGATCTTGAAATTAAAGGTCTAGCCATTGGCTAACAAAATTAAACACTTGATCCAATAACATTTTTTGAGTTATGACACAACAAGAAATAGCCTGACCAACAGCTCTCCTTGTATGAACAAACCACTACACTCCTTTTCTCTCACACATTCTACCTCCCAACCCACCAACACCGCCACCACTACCTCACAACTGCCGGCACTGACATAGTGCTAAGCTAGCGGCACTCAATACAGACATGCTAGCTAGCTAAGATGCTATGAATGTAGTGCACCACTTCTCTCACACATCCTAAACTCCTCCACCACCCCCCCCCCCCTTCACTCCCACTACCCTGGTTGACCACTGCCGGCACTAACGTAGCACTAAGCTAGCATGAAACACAGAGGTGTCTCCACTTGTGCACATTCTGCCAAAGCATGTGACTGAGGAGAAATACTGCAAACAAGTATTTAACTGTGAGGGGGACACAGACACGTCCCCTTCACATATAAATTTTGTGATGCCTATGCGCAAAGGTGGGCTCATGAACGCTAGAGAGCGCTAAAGCGCTATTCCGCTTACAGTGGACCTAAACTTTTTGTCAGCGTTTTTGTGAATTGACTAACTTTTATAATTCATAAGCGGATTTGTGCTATTTTTATTTAAAATGCAGTACCGCTAATAACTAATTATCTATCAGTAAAAACCAATAAACTTATTTACAAGCTCTTATGCTGCTTGTTTTTTACCTTTTTCCCCACCGTAAGAGCAGAGAGGAGGAAGGGTTGGAGGGGGGAGGGAGGGTTGGAGGGGGGGGGGCAGAGCTGAGAACAGACTCGGCTCTACCATGTAGGTAAATGCCTGGGGGTCCCATTTCAGCAGTGGCCCCGGCCCCGCCTCGCCCCGTGCAGTCACCTACATCACTAACATTGCTCATGCTTGTTAATGTACATTTAACATAAAAATAATTATAGTTACGATGAAAACGATCATTAAATATACGCAATAAAAAAACGGTCGATTTCTTTATCCCCCTACTAAAAATGGACTATTCCATCTTCCGGGTCATAGTTGAACTCAGGGGCTAATTCTGTAGCTGGCTGCGCTCGGTGTCTTCATAAATCCTTAAAGAACCCCGCTGTTTCAAGCCAAATTAACGTGGCCGGATGATTTTAAGGTGTGTTTTGTGTCGACCATTCGACGGTGAGTCGTTATTTTTATGTATTTTAGTTACTTTTCATTAAATCTGTTGACTACCTATAGACGCTAACTGTGTCTGCCGGTTGGTTGTGCTGGGTTACTAATGGAAATCCTTAGAGAACCCAGCTGTTTCAAGCCAAATTAACGTGGCCGGATGATTTTAAGGTGTGTTTTGTGTCGACCATTCGACGGTGAGTCGTTATTTTTATGTATTTTAGTTACTTTTCATTAAATCTGTTGACTACCTATAGACGCTAACTGTGTCTGCCGGTTGGTTGTGCTGGGTTACTAATGGAAATCCTTAGAGAACCCAGCTGTTTCAAGCCAAATTAACGTGGCCGGAGTATTTTATTGTGCGTTTTGTGTCGACCATTCGACGGCGAGTCGTTAGTTTCATGTATTTGGGTTACTTTCATGTATAAATGCGGTGGCGACACACCCGTGTATTTGAGATTTAAACGTGGTTTTAGGGATTAAAAGATCATTCTATTTTTTGTTAATTTCGTGGCCGAATAGAATATATGTACGTAAAGTATTAAATAAATCCTTTGATTTTTGTAATTTCATCCTTTTAGGATCATTTTTGTTACTTTTCAGTTGGCAGTGTAGTGCAAATATTGATAACGCTGCCGGCTATATATAAATATATATATATATATATATATATATATATATATATATATAATATAGAAATATATAAATAGCGGATTAGATTAGCTTCCCCTAATTTTCATAAGACATTTGTGCTTTTGAAATTGTGGACCTAAAAAAATTAATAAGCGTTTTAGAAATTGTGGAACTAATTTTTTAATTAGCGGTGCCCAGCTTTGCCTATGCGTCTAACACTTACTGAATGCATGTCGCCCGCTGCCTTTCATGCCACAAGTTTTAAAGTGAACGCTATCATCTTCAGAATCAGAGTAAACTTTATTGTCATTGTACCGAAGCACAATAAAATGACATTTCAGTACAGCCCGTCTAAGAAAACATAAACAAACAGACATGGGGAGACTGAGGTGTCTGAGGCTGTGGCCTTTGGGAGGTGCTGCTCTTTTCTTTTAGATAAGAAAAAAGAAACACAAGGTGAGGGGAGGTATGAAAAAAACATATCTCACACTGTGTCTTAAATGGGACACAGTATGGAAGTTGCAAGAAAAGGCCTCGACAGAGAAACAGCTACATACTGATGACATCATAATACAATCATGCATGAGGAGGCAGATGAAGGCAGTGAGTTGTCCATGGACACTGCCAGATAGTTCCATAGTCCTGATAAGAGATGGTGCAGTGTCTATCAGCCGGTTCAACTCTGATACGGGTCCACAGAAGCCCTCAGGAAGGGAGCAGGTAGGGGAGGGGGGAGCAGAGCTTCTTGTTCACATAAGGTTGACTAATTCAAGGCCAAGCAGGGAAGCCAGATTCAGATAACAATTATTTTGTGTCAGGCCAACTCTTCTTGATTGAGAGACCAGCTGACCAGATCCATAATTTATAATTTGGAAGATATTTAAAGAGAGGTTCCGATAAGGATCACAGGACAAAGAGCAAAGCAAGAGGGAGGCAGGAGCAGGAGGGAAAGTGTCCACCTTTGTCGAGAGCAAGCAAGAAAAATGTGCAACATTGCAAGATCTTCTGCAATGTTAGAGCTCGGGGTAACGCTCAGCTACTACCACAATAAACTAGAGCTCAGTGTCTCAGTGAAAACAGTCTTCCACTTTAGTTTTACTTCAACTTGCACTGAATTGGCCTGTTGGAGGCAGCAAAAGTGATCAGTCATGTCAGCCCTTTAATCTATGCTGAATCCAAGCCTGATAATTGCTCTCTGTGATATTCTGTTTTATTTTGCTGCAACACCTGTGGGAAATTTCTTTAGCTTTAAGCTGCCAAATGCTTTCTTCATTTATCTTTTGTGCTGGGCTGGTATAAGAGTTTTGAAGAAAACAGCTGCCTGCTACATATGGAACATTGTACCATTCTTCCTTTAAAATTTACAACAAACCAAAAATAAAAAACACAAAATGAAAAAAGTCAAACAAAAGCATGTTACCTGCCATTATTTTTCACATGACAGACACCTTTAGGCTCTGTCTTTTTTATTGGCAAAAGTACACTTCAGTATGAGGACAAGAGTTTCTCACAGGGACAAAGGAAATAGATCAAATTACTGATCCAGAGATGTGCTGCACTTAGACAAACTAAAAGACGTCTGGAGTCAGTGAAGGCCTCATGAAGCTGGTTCCTGGAAAGCATTTACTTCAAGCTCTCCTGGTTCAGTTAAAAGGAGATTGAGGGGGAACTGAGACAAATTTAGAGAGATATCAAATATTCCATTTGACCCAGGGATTTTTCATTTCACCTTTATATAACCAGGCGTAAACTCTGAGAACAAATTCTTATTTACAGTGCTGGCTTGGCAGCACCAACAGGCTCAATGGGTCAAGCGAAGGGAAAAGTTAGGTAAAACTATAAAATATAGAAGGCAACAACAAAAAAGGAATCCCAAATTACATTAACAGTTCATTGTCAAAGTTAAATGATGAGTACTAAGCATGAAAACACTTGCAAGTATCTTCATGAATGCCTTTCAAACAATTTTTTAAACTAGAAACTGAGACAAGGGAGGTCGGAGGAAGATTCCAGTCAGATGAGAAGCAGAGGCAAAGCGAGACTTGGTCTTTAGAGTTGTTAACCATAAATGTTCAGTGTAAAACCAATTCACATCACATAAAACCCATTGAATTAGGAGCTATACATATATACATTTTTTTTCTGTATTTCTTTAATAGACTGCAGTTAATGTTACTGGAATGGTAGAATTTTGTGTTGTACCATTGTAAGTTCAAATAAAATTGTGTCACTTTCTAATGTGACTCGTGTTTATTATATAAAATTGTTGGAAACTGCATGAAACCATAAAAATATGTAATTTTTTTAATGTTATGCAATTCTCATAAGCTGACATGTCATTTATGCCTATAAATATATATGTACATGTACATACTCATATACGTTTTTTTCTAAATACTTTTTGTTGGTAGCCATTAAAAAAAATAAAACATTTAAGACAACATAAATTTCCTTCCATAAACATGTACTTTGAATACAAAAAAACGTATATGTAATTCATTCAACCTTTATTTATACAGGCTAACCTCGTTGAGTCACGGGGACTCATTTACAAGAGGGACCTGTCTCACTCACACCAAACAACCATCCATCCACTCTCTCACTCACACCTAGGGTCAATTTAGAGTCACCAATCAGCCTAACATGCATGTTTTTGGTCTGTGGGAGGAAACCGGAGTACCCGGAGGAAACCCACGCATGCACGGGGAGAACATGCAAACTCCACCCAGAAAGCCCCCCGGACCGGGAGCCTTGACCGGGAGTAATGGTATTTCTTCATATATGTAAAGTACTGTATAAGTGTTTTACAAAGATATAGTTTAAAATTAAAAAGAAAAAAATATGAAACATATATGGAAAATATAAGTTTACATATTGTTTCAGTGTATACAACACACATAGTTTTCATATGATTCTTGTGAAATTCATTTTATTGTATGAAATAAATGCAAAAGTGGCCACTTTCAAGAGTAAATCATATAAGCCGTATATGTTGTACAATATACAAAACATAAACTTAGGATTATAAAAGGCTTACCGTACTTTTCGGCATATAAGTAGCTGTTTTTTTTTTACTAATTTGCATGTCCTGTGACTTATACGGCGAAGCGACATATTTATGGATTTTTTCCCATATTTTTAGACCAATTTTTGACTCAGATATGACCGTTTTTCATTTAGGCAAAAAATAGTGCAGTACCACTTTTGTCCGCTAGGGGACACTTCCAGAGAGTCCACCGTCCGTTTCCAGCTTATGTGTACGAAAAAAGCCTCCTCTGCTCGGACTGACTCTGTCGCTGCCCGGCCTCCTGCTCTGGAGGTAACTTCTGTTTGTTAGCTGTTTGTTAGCAAGATAAGTCAAGAACCACAGGACAGATTTTTTATGAAACTTACAGAATGTAATCACTGTATGGACATTTACAACTGACTAGCTTTATGAGATGTTTGAGATTTAAAGGGGACCACAGATGCAAAATTCACTTTTTAATGTTTTTTTTACTCAACTTTGGGTATTTACTTCATAAAAAAACAGTCCTTGTGCCAAAAAAATGCACCCAGTGGTTTATTTACTCTAAGTAGATTTATTTATTTTTGATAAATACACCTGGATTCACACTTCCTGCAGTTATTGACGTCACAAGCCGTAGCCAATCACCTCAAACCTGAGTCCAGCCCCTCACCTAGCAACCCCTGGTTAGGCTCAACCCACTTCTGTATTAAACACATGACTGTTGTTTTTCATGATTTCATCTCATCTTTTGTTTATATGTTCTTAATTTCATGTGTACAGCACTTTGTTGCAGCTGTGGTTTTTTTAAATGGCTTTATAAATAAAGTATAATTGTTATTTTTATGTTTTAGTTCAATTTTTAGTGTATTTGCGATCGCTCCCAACGCGCAGCCGGCAAAAATTAAACGAGCGGACTCCCGGCATAGGGACCGGCGGCAACGGGACACTGCTTCTGGCGGATGGAGCGGAGCTTCAATTGTACAGCCTCGTTGCAGCCTTGCAGCAGCCTCGCAGCAGCGAGGACCTTCTCCTTACGGATTAATTTACGGGAGACACTTGGTGAACTTTGTGTTGTCTTGACTGGAACAGCGATAACTCCCAAAATCTCCGCGTGCAACGAGCGGAGCTGGCGAACACCGGAAGAGGAACAAGCTAACATTAGCTTCGGATTCGGCAGGTCTCATGCTAAAAGGAGCAGCTCATGGCGGCGCGCTCAGACGAGTTTCGGTAAGTTATCTTAAGCTAGCACTAACAGTAAGTCAAATGAGTAATAAAAAAAGAGCTAATTTTAAAACAACAACACATTAACACATCTTGTAAATGAGTCCCCGTGACTCAACGAGGCTAGCCTGTATAAATAAAGGTTGAATGAATGAATGAATGAATGACACATTACAGATACTGGCTGTTACAGAGGGCGTAAACAGATCGTTGAAGGGCGTGGACTTCAAGAAACCGGTCGTTCTAAACGAAAGTTAAAAATGGCAGAATTAAAAAGGGTATAATTGATTATCTAATAATTATTTTGTGCATTAAATTGAAGGAATAGGGTCTGGATATCCCACAGAAATACCATAAAATTTTAAAAAATACATCTGAGGTCCCCTTTAAAAAAAATTTGATCCTTTACCGTAGCATGTTGTTAGCGGTTAGCTACCATAAACAGATACTACGGTATTTAGATAAATAGCTCATAAACCACTCAGCGGATATTTTTTTTAGCTTACAGAGTGTAATTATATGGGTTTCATTTACAAACTGTTGACCTGTATAAGACATTTTAGATAAAATTCAATTTTTTATTCTTTTTTTTAGAGACGGAATCGTCTCGTTAGCTCGTTTTATTTCCGTTTCTATTGTTATAAATAGCTCATAAACCACTCGGCGGATATCTTTTTAGCTTACAGAGTGTAATTATACGGGTTTTCATTTACAAACTGTTGACCTGTACTGTATAAGACATTTGAGATAAAATTCGATTTTTAATTCATTTTTTTAGAGACGGAATTGTCTCGTTAGATTCTGTTTTATTTTCGTTTATATTGTTATAAATAGCTCATAAACCACTCGGCGGATATTTTTTGTAGCTTACAGAGTGTAATTATATGAGTTTTCATTTACAAACTGTTGACCTGTATAAGACATTTGAGATAAAATTCGATTTTTTATTCGTTTTTTTAAGAGACAGAATCGTCTCGTTAGCTTCTGTTTGATTTCCGTTTATATTGTTATAAATAGCTCATAAACCACTCGGCAGATTTTTTTTAGCTTACAGAGTGTAATTATATGGGTTTCATTTACAAACTGTTGACCTGTATAAGACATTTGAGATAAAATTTGATTTATTTACAATTTATTTTCGTAGCGCATGCGACCGTTTGGAAAATGTCAAACCGAAACAACTTAAATCCAGCGGATTTCACCATTTCGTGAATTGATTAAGGAACGGTTAAGCTCAGGAACCCTTGTGCTATAATGTCAGCTATAATTTTTACCAAACCAATAATTGTTTTTACTGTGTTAATTTTGTAAAGTCCTTCCGTGCTCGCTCGCTTCTGTGGCCACCATTTTCAGCAGGGCAAATGAGGCGCTTGTAGTGATATAGGCCTCTGTCTTGACCTTCAAGTACACCTCTCCACATCTCTCTGAAACTCTTAAGTGTTACACCTTCTTGAAGCCTTCAAGGAGACAAATTGACACTTATATTTTTTAACAATTATTATGAATTAATGGACACTAATTAATCAGATTGAACTTTCTCTTTAATGTGTGTTAATTCAGAATTGATCTACAGTATATTTTTGTCATTTTTAATGATGATCTGTTACTTTCATGAGCTTTGACCTTCTGCTGGTTTTATTTCTGCAAAAGCAAGCAAGACTCTGTCGCTAAGACACAGTTCAGGGTAAACTGTTAGCTGTTCAGCTTCCTTCTCTGTTTTGTCTGTGAAAGTAGACATAACATTAGCTGTGTTCACAGGCAGGCCATCTGGCCGAGTTATGTAAACAGTTTTCCTGGTGTCCGTCAAGAGACTTTCTGCCTATGGGATCATACTTCCATCTTTTATTTTGTTAACCAGCCTGTAGCCGTTGAGGAGGTGGGGAGACCCCACCTCCCCCATATAATGGGCACTTCCTATTTGGAAGTTAGAGTTTCGAGGAGTACGAACTGTCAACCTGCTCTCCTCTCTGAAAGCTGGAGACGTCCCGGTCAGGTGTCAACGACCCACGTCTCAGCTGGGATCATAGTAAAGCCTTACTTTGATCCATTCACTCTCCTTTCTGAAGAATTTGTTTTCTAAAGTTTTATTTTGAAAGTTCAACCAGTGCGATTGGAGTCTGTTCCTGCCGGTGAACGCGTGCTCCCGCTCGTCTGACCCAGTCATACACGCACGAAGTCATCTGGACGCTCACTGGACCACACAGTCCGTTAGTGTCCACAAACTTCTCAGTCCTCACCTCGCAAGACGTCTCGTCACCAGGTAAAGAGGCTTGTTTGTATGCTGCACGTGTGAGAAGCCCAGCTAAGATCCGTATGGGAAAGCTTGCCACCCTGGTTGTTTTCAAAATAATTAACTTTAGCTTAACTTAGCTCCAGAACTCCTTCCTCCTATTTCTTATTTTCCATAAGTATTTAATATGTTTGTTTTCATCATGGTAAACTTTAAGTAATGTGCCAACAGAAAGGTCCAACTGTCTGTTTGTTTTAATTTGAATTCTTGTCAACGTAGTTATTAAATCAGAGCTAATATCGATACAAATGTTTAATGTAATTCTTGTGATAGTTTCAATAAAAGGTCTATTTTTTGGTAGACCAACATAAATTGAAGTCTAAGCGTGAAATTACATTTCTGGCTAATCACATCGTTAGATTTGTTGATTTATTCTGAAAAAGTTGAGACCCCGTGAACTTGGTGGCAAGTTTGTGCAGATAAAAGTCTGCTCATACCTGCACGTCTAAACTATAGGTAAGTCAGTAAACTGACTAATAACTCCTATATTGTTACATATTGGTGGCCGCGTACGGGTCTGCTGAAAGATTAAATTGATAAGTTGTTTTTGTAGCTTATTTTTGTTAACGGTGTTTGTTGGCATTAGTTTGCATCCTGGTTTTGGGCTTATAAGAATAGTTTTGGCTGGTGAGTGTCCGGGAGTTGCTAATTGTGGCATTGTCTGGATTATTTTCCCGTTAGAATTATTTTTCATTCACATTTGAGCGTATGCTTGGAGCGGGTGCGTGATAAATGTTTTGTCTGTGCTTGTGAGACGTTTCATTACGTGTCACGAGGCTGCATGCATCTTTCATTGTTGTGACCGCCGAGTCACGATCCTGTTTCATTCTATTACATCTGCGATTTATTGTTGAAGGTCTGTTTCACACATTTGCTGCTCCATTTTACCTAATCTGTTACAACGTGTTGTTTGCCGAGGTTCGGGAAAACCCACTCCGCTGGGACCGGATGTATTCCGGTTCCGTTTGACGTAAAGTCCGTTGTTGTACACAGTTAGAGTGCTGCCTCCCCTGGGGGCGTGAGGGTTAGCTTGGTTGTGTTTCAGCTCATTGACAGTATTTTCTGCGGTGTAAAAATACGTTTATTTTGTGGAAGAGAGTCCAGTACTTTGAGCCGAGCTATAATGCTAAACGGTACCGAGACAAGATGGCTGCTTAAAACGCTGTGATTGGTCCATTGTGTGTCGCGTTCAAGAACGTTGGTTTCTGTAGACTCTGGTTGTCAGATTCATTTTTGCACACATTTCTAACAGTTTATTTGTTTTGTTCGAGTTCTATGCACGTAATATCGTCGAAGACTGGCTTAACCGCGGTGTTTTGCGATATTTATGACTGTTTTAGAACGTTGAAAAGACCGTTCCACGCTTTTGTTCGACCGACCGCAGGTCCGTGAACACACCGCTCGAACGGCACGTCACTAGTGGGTGGCGTTAGGTTTGGAAGACACAATTTCCCATGAACACTTGGGTTTTAGAACTACAGTTCTGTCTTCGCTGTGATTGGTCGATTACGCTGTAAGTGTTGACGCTTGCGCAGTGGGTGAAGCCCGCTCCTCGTCAACTTTCACTTCACAGCTTGTCCCAGACGAGTTTCCGTGCTTGTTTGTCCATTACTGTCATTAAAAAGACTGTTTAAACGCGGTGTTTTTGATATTTTAGTGGGTGGACAGAGCCGGTTGCTCTGAAAAACTGCCGATCGCCATGTGACCAGGTCACGTGACACCGATTTTGCCGGTTTTATGAGGACCGACCTTATTTCTTTTAAACGCAGTTTAGAAGGTTTCACAGTTCAACCGATTTTGCTCACATGATTTCGTTTTGTGAGCCTGGGTTCTAGAGCTTATCACGTTACGCTTTAGATCTGTCTGATTGATGCTTTTCATCCGTGTTGGATGTCTGTGTGGGCTGAAAGCTACGGCTGCGCTCACTGGTGATAACAGCGCCTCTATAGCGGTCAGATAGAGAGATTACAGTCGCTGTGATAAACTCACTTCCAGCGCTGTGCCCCCTGCTGGTTACATTGAAAGACGCAGTCTTCAGGTAATTTGTACATGCTGAATGTTCCCGTTTCAGAAGAGGGACATTTTTGAGGATTTTGTACTCACAGCACACTTTATTTTGATTTTCACATAAAATCAAATGTTGATGGCAGAACAGTTACACAGTTTAATACAGACATGTCTGTTTTTGATAAAATCTGACACTTTTATCATCAATTCTGTGCATAACTAGCTCTCTGTCCCTGTTTTGTTTTAACCTGCAAGTTTAAAATAACACACATGAGGCTTCTTTTGTCTTGATTTTCACAAAGTCACACAAAATACAGCCAATTTTGTTTGACCTTGTCACAGGTCGACAAATTACTAAACATCACTGACTTTTATTTCATTTAACGTCTTGGATGTTTTCTGAGCAGCTCATACACTTTGCATATTTGCAAGCTGCGATATGAGACCCACTTTACTTGGTTTTTCGCAGAAAATCAGTACACAGATGGACGTTCAAACAGGTGAACCACCTGAGGGGGGCTCCTCTCCTATCTATCCTAGATGGATGGATGGGGGCCTTGGGATTCCTGCCCGTGCTCCCCGCATTTTGGGGGAATCTGCCTCTTCGTATGCTAATTACTTAGCTGCTAGGAACGTCCGTCAGGATAAGTGGGAAAATCCCCTGTCATTCTACGACAGGCTAATCTCGGTCTACTCCGGGGGCAAACCTGTTCCTGGATTAGAGGAAAATGTGGAGTTTAAACGTCTTTTCATTATGAATCTTATGCCTTTTCAAATGAAATGTGTTCATTTCAAGGTTGATTGCAAAAAAGATTCCATGGAGGTGATAAGACAATATGCTGCGTCAGTTTTTGAGGCCGAAATACAACCTAGGATACCATCAGAGGGTTGTACAGGTCAAAAGGTCACATCCCACTCGCAGGAAGTAGTAGAGGTTCCCTCTCCTTCAAAGTGCGAGAGGTCACAGGTTTTTCATAATAACATACATCAGCATGGTGCTACGAGCTGTAGGAGTTCTGAACCCCCTGCCCCTCAGGTTGAAAACCTTGAGAGGAGCAGAGAACCACACAAGGTGGGTGTTCGCTCTCTAGATGAACCAAGATGGTTCAGATCGAACCAAAAGAGTTCTCACCTAGGTCTCACAGTGGGTGAACTTCGAGAGAAGTTGATGTCTGGGAACCGTGACCCTTTGAAAAGTGGTCTGTCCCGACATGTGCCCCCGAGAAGCGACCCTCCTGCCCCTGCCCCTCGAGCTGCACAGCTCGAGACATGCAATGAGTCACACATGCTCCAGATTATGGAAACGGCGCCTCCGCGCGAGGACGTGACTGAGGTTGTGGTTTGTTTGTCAAATGATTTGAATGTTACAGTGGTTGACCAAGCTGAGACAACGTGTGACGTTGTCCTTGATGATAACACAAACAACGTTGTTCATCCTGATGAAGCGACGCGCAGCACTGCCTTTTGCTACAACTCAGTGCACACAGTTGACAACAACAACGTCGACACTGACATAGATGCTGACAGCAAACAAATTGCTGAAGATCCGCATCCTGAAGGTCATGAGGCAGACAGCCATCATGATGCTGACAGCTACGACGATTACGCAGACAGAGTTGCGCGTACACAGAGGTGTGTGCTTAAACCTAGAAGGTTTCTGTGTAAGTTTATGAGAATGGGGCGCGCTAAGAAAGCTTACCTGCCACTCAGACTGGAAGGGGTCTTCGCGCGTGAGGCACTCCTGGATAGCGGCTCAGATGTGACTATCATGTCAGCCGAGCTGTTTGAGAGGCTACGGACCGCCGCTAACAGTGTTGGCAGAGAGATACCCCTGACAGAATGTGCTATAGAGTTGCAAGGACTCTCAGAAATGGGTACAACCCTGACAGCTATTGCCATGGTTCACATGCAGATGGGTGAGACGACAATTTGCCATCCGGTACATGTGTCTACGGTGGACTCCTGCCCATTTCTGGTCGGCCAAGATTTTATAAGTCGCTTTGAAGCGATTATAGATTATGGCAGTCAGACAATGTGGGCCACAGTGAGCAGTCCTCTGCCAATCGAGGTGCCTCCCCAAGGTCAGGACACTGACTGTCTAACAGCAGGTACCGCTGAGGTAAAAAGGGGTTCCCCAACTGAGACCACAGACCCGGTAAGTGATCCTTCATCTACAGGTGAGACAGAGGAGACTCAACAATTGGACCAGACTCTGGCCCATCACGAGGACCTCCTCTGCGAGCTGACACCTTCGGCACTCCCTGAGCACTTCCTACCACCGGTAGATGAAGGTGTGGAGATCCATGGGTCCCACACCGTTGACGCTGTACTGTCCTGTGGGACGGGTAATTCGGTTATCATCCAAGCTTTCAGTGAAGTCTTGGTTCAAGGACATCTGAGCCCACGAGGTGACAGTCTACAACACTCTGACAGTCACTTGGACTTCATTGTTACTGATTTTGAGGACCCCTCCTTAAACAAAAGGGGGGCAGACTCACACTTCCTACCACAGGTAGAGGACGGTGTGGAGGTCCAAGGATCACGCACCGAGAACGCTGTGCTGTCCTCTGGGACAGGTAATTCAGTTATCAGCCAAGCTTTCTATGAAACCTTGGTTCAGGAGCATTTGAATCTAGAACTACTCAGAGATGACATAGTTCTTACAGACTCAAAGAGCACCTCTTCATTCATGAAGTGGGAAGACATACATCACAACGACAGAGACACGCCTGCGACGGCGCCGACAGTTGTGACACACCTGCATTACGCAGAAAGAGGTAAACGTACAGAGGTACGTTGGCCGAGACCTATAAGGTTCCTGTACAAGGTTCCCCATAAACTGCGCGAACAGCTTAAACTAAACAATGGCATCCTAACTCGTGCCCATGGACGGACGTCCACACCCGTGTGCTTGGTCCCTCATGACCACAGGGGGGTGATGTTAGGCCATGCCCATGTCAAGGACAAAGATTTCAATAACCCCACAAACGACAAAGATCTCGCAAACTCACAGACTTCATGGGAAAAGAAGGTCGTCCAAGCACAGGATAGTAAATAAACTAAACAGTTTAAACTATTCTAGTTGCGAAAAGAAACCGTTCCAACTAGAACTTAGAAACGCTAAGCATAAAACCCACAACAAAAACTAACCTTAACAACCGTTTAAATCTGCAGGATTTAATTGACATCGGTTATAAAGCTAAGAACTGTTTTTCTTGTGTGTGACACGTTGGAATCTGACGACCAGAGTGAGTTTGACGTAGTGAAACGTTGTGTTTTAGTTGCTTGATTGCTACTTTTGTGTTATTGAAGTTGTTATTGTTTTCTGAACACTCCCAGCCAAAAGAGGTTTTGATTGTTGATTAGTTGAAGACTTAAATGGATTTTAACTATGCCAACATGCTGTTCATTTTGTTAAAGATCTCAATCTTTGATGAGTCATAGTAGATTAATACTACTTAAGGTACTATAATCTACACTGATCTCCCAATCATTTATGTAGAACCGATGCGATCGTTTCTATTCTAGATCTATTCATTTTGATGAGTCTCGCCATAGACTTCAAAATTTTTAGGGATTACCAAATCTTGCGTCGTTCGTCTAAAAGACAACAGACATTTAGACCAAACTAGTTTCAATTTTTTTATTTTAGTTTAACCTAAACTAAATAATGAATGGAGGAATAGTTTGAATGAAGAGGCCTTCGTTACAGAAGCCCTCCACATTTCTATAGGTATAGATCCCTATTTCTGATTTTTACAGCATTGATCCACCCCTTAATTGGTAATTGTAGCTGATCTAATCCATGATAGCTTACATACCAGGTGCATATAGGTAAGGCTTAATGTAGAATCCCTATCATAAGCCCACCTAAAACCACATAATTGCATGACACATTGAACCAGGGTGGCACCGACTGGAAGCCATCCAGCCTGCAACCTTCGATGTGGGGACCTGCTGATCCAACGTTGGTCTTCAACCTTCATCCAAGGCCCGCCTCCTCTGCTTCAATCGAGGGATCCCCTCTACATGCTGATTAAAAACCATTGGTGCTGATGAAATCAATAACCCCATCGTTGTGGATTTACCGTTGTGGATTATAAGACTTTGTTTTCCAAGGGATCACAGACTCAGTTCTCCATGGGTTAACAGACTATGTTTTCCAAAGGATTAAAAGCTTGCCGCAATGGGATTACCTACGAACAGTATGGAATTTCCAAAAACATTATGGGAGTATATTTTTGAATTTTTTTTTTCCACTTACTGGATTACATAGAGGTCAGAGACATTCGGTGGTATCGTTTCGTGTTGGAACTCATCCCCAAGGACAGGCGATGACTTCCAAAAAGGGGGACTGTAGTGATATAGGCCTCTGTCTTGACCTTCAAGTACACCTCTCCACATCTCTCTGAAACTCTAAGTGTTACACCTTCTTGAAGCTCTCAAGGAGACAGATGGACACTTATATATTTTAACAATTATTATGAATTAATGGACACTAATTAATCAGATTGAACTTTCTCTTTAATGTGTGTTAATTCAGAATTGATCTACAGTATATTTTTATCATTTTTAATGATGATCTGTTACTTTCATGAGCTTTGGCCTTCTACTGGTTTTATTTCTGCAAAGCAAGCAAGACTCTGTCGCTAAGGCAGAAGTCAGGGTAAGAGCTGTTCTCTTGCAGCCTTCTCTGTTTTGTCTATGAAGTTAGCCATAACATTTTCTGTGCTTGCAAGCAGGCCACCTGGCTGTTTATGTAAACAGTTTTCCTGTTGTCCGTCAAGAGACTTTCTGCCTATGGGATCATACTTCCATCTTTTATTTTGTTAACCAGCCTGTAGCCGTTGAGGAGGTGGGGAGACCCCACCTCCCCCATATAATGGGCACTTCCTATTTGGAAGTTAGAGTTTGGAGGAGAACGAACGGTCAACCTGCGTCTCTCCTCTCTGAAAGCTTGAGACGTCCCGGTCAGGTGTCAACGACCCACGTCTCAGCGGGGATCATAGTAAAGCCTTACTTTGATCCATTCACTCTCCTTTCTGGAAGAATTTGTTTTCTAAAGTTTTATTTTGAAAGTCAGTCTGTGCGCTCGACCGTTGGTCCCTGCCGAGGGAGGCGAGTTCCTCGTATCGTGAATCAGCACACTCACGCTGAAGTCCAACTGGACGGCCACTGGACAAACCCATCCACGTGTGTGTCCACAAACTTCTCCACTCTTGTCTCCAAGAGACGAACCTCCAACAGGTAAAGAGCCGTGGTGTGTTTGAACGTGCGGGAGCCCAGCAATCTGCTCGTGTGGGGGAAACGGTGTCACCTAGTCTGGTTCAAAGTAAACAACTTTAGCTTAACTTAGCTCCAGAACTCCTTCCTCCTATTTCTTATTTTTCATAAGCTATTAATCTGTCAAGTAATGTGCCAACAGTTAAGTTTTAATTGTCTGTTTGTTTTAATTTGAATTCTTGTCAACGTAGTTATTAAATCAGAGCTAATATCGATACAAATGTTTAATGTAATTCTTGTGATAGTTTCAATAAAAGGTCTATTTTTTGGTAGACCAACATAAATTGAAGTCTAAGCGTGAAATTACATTTCTGATTAATCACAGTAA